>CM038680.1:595972002-596211393 GCA_021605205.1 Aegilops longissima
AAAGAGATACATAGTTGGCTTACAATCGCCACTTCACACAATACATGAGTAAAACATTACATCATACAGATACAATCAAGGTCCGACTACGGAACCAAAATAAAAGAAGACTACCCCAAATGCTACGGATCCCGATCGTCCCAAGCCCAGGCTCCCACTTGATCAGCTGAAGCGAAACAACACAAAGAACAAGATCTTCATCAAGCTCCTCCTTGAGCTCGGGTCCATCACTGCTGCGGTCTCATCGGCACCTGCAAACTGGTTTTGGAAGTATCTTGTGAGTCACGGGGACTCAGCAATCTCACACCCGCGAGATCAAGACTATTTAAGCTTAAAGGTAGGACAGGGTGGTGAGGTGGAGCTGCAGCAGCGACTAGCATATATGGTGGCTACATACGCAAATGAGGCGAGAAGAGAGGCAAAAGCGGTCGAACAACTATGATCAAGAAGTGATCACGAACTCCTACTTCGTCGGACATAACCCGAAACCGTGTTCTCCTTTCGATCAACCCGAAAAGAGACACTCACGATTCGCACACAGTTTGGTGTATTTTAATTAAGATCAACCGGGTTTTCTACAACGGACATTAACAAATTCCCATCGCCACATAACCGCTGGCACGGCTTTCGAAAGTTCAAACCCTGCGAGGGTGTCCCAACAGCCCATGATAAGCTCTCGCGATCAACGAAGAATAGACCTTCTCCCGGGAAGCCGATCAGTCTCGGAATCCGGCTACAAGACATTTCACAGCAATAAAACAAGTCCAGCAAGACCGCCCGATCTTGCCGACAATCCCGATAGGAGCTGCACATATCTCGTTCTCGAGGGCAACACGGATAAGCGAAGCGTCTGAGGAACCGCGTAACCCATGTTGCCAAGGGATGGTCCATACGGTGCTCTAGTTTGGACCAACACTTAGACAAGCATTGGCCGGGGGCTGAATAAAAGATGACCCTTGGGTTAATTACTCCCAAGGGAAATGTAGGTGGTGGTGAGGCAAATAGTAAAACCAATGTTGGGCCTTCTTTGGAAAAGTCTTATTCAAAGCGAACTGTCAAGGGGTCCCATAAATCACCCGACCCGCGTTAGGGGCGCAAAAATCCGGGAACATAATACCGATATGGCGGAAACTAGAGCGGCAAGAGTGGAACAAAACACCGGGCATAAGGCCGAGCCTTCCACCCTTTACCAAGTATATAGATGCATTAATTAAATAAGACATATTGTGATATCCCAACAAGTAAACATGTTCCAACAAGGAACAACATCTCCATGTTCAACAAGGAACAAGCTTCATCTTCACCTGCAACTAACAACGCTATAAGAGGGGCTGAGCAAAGCGGTAACATAGCCAAACAACGGTTTGCTAGGAAAAGATGGTTAGAGGTTTGACATGGCAATGTGGGTGGCATGATATAGCAAGTGGTAGGCATCGTAGCATAGGCATAGCAAAAAGCGAGCATCTAGCAAGCAAAGATAGAAGTGATTTCGAGGTATGGTCATCTTGCCTGAAATCCGCAAGGAAGAAAACGAATCCATGAAGAAGACAAGCGGAATGAAGTGAATGAATCCTCACAACCCGGAGCGGAACGAAGCTAACGAGAGAAGCAAACCGGAAAGAAGCAAACAACATAGTAAACACACAATCATAAACATGGCATGATGCACAATCAAGTATGATGCATGTCCGGTTTAAATATGCATGGCATGGCAATATGCACAAACAATCCTACAAATTAAGTGGAGCTCAATATGCAACGAATTGCATATTAATGAAACTTCCTACCTTATTTAGTTCACTCTCGGTTAGGGAACCAACAATATTAAATGTTGTTAAACATGGCAAGAGGTGAAGCATATTGAAACTACCTATCTAGGCAAGTTTAAATGAGGCGGAAACAACGAACAACAATTCGGAAAATCCCCATATGCAAATTATGGATTGAACAGATCTGACCTAAAGCATATTTTAGAGTTGTTAAACATGCAAAGTAATGCTACCATGTTAAACTAGGCATTTTCTACCCCATTTACATATATAATTTATTTAAATCCGAGCTACGGTTATTTAGTTATGAAATAAAGCATTTTAGCATGGCATTTAAGCAAATTAATGCAAACAACAATTTTAAACATTTAAATGTTGTTAACATGATCACGGATGACATGTGCAAGATTATGCAATTTATGAACACGTTATCATGAGCATGATATGAAGCATTATGTCACCGTGGTGGAAGAAAGGGTGCCACGACAGCGAATCCGAAAATGGTGCCCGCAACATATCGGTTCCGATAACTTCGATTGAGATATCGGTACAAAGGAAAAGCGTGTGAGCGAGTCATGCAAGATGGTGGGGTGATCCGGATGCGGGTTCCCGAAAGCAGGGGCATGGCAAAGAGGGCATCGCAAGGATGATTCGGACACGGTCGGTCATCTCGGGTTATACCTCCGGAGCGATGCAATCGGGACGGAAGCGTTCGTAGAGGAAGTAGGCGTTCACGGTTCGTCGAGGAAGTAGAGGAAGTAGTCGTTCTCGCGGCGATCGTTGAGAAGTAGTGGTACGGCGGCGGTGAGGAAGTAGTGTTCACGTTCGTTTCGAAGAAGGTACTTGCGGGTCGAAACCCCCGGGGTTGTCGTGGTACTACGGTCTCGCGATGGTAGTCATACGGCGTAGGGAAGTAGAAGCGCTCTCGTTCGATAGTTGTGGTACATCGTCATCGGAAGTGATTGTTCATGTCCGTGGATGTTCGGGGTCCACGGGGTCTTGGTCGACGGTAGTGGTTCCGTTCGTTTTCGAAGATGTTGGTTCGTGATAGCGGTACTTGAAGAATCGAAGCGGACTTGGCGTCTTCGTGCGTAAAGGGTACCAGCGTTTCGGAGGCGGCGGTAGAGTACTTAGTGTTTCGGTTCGGTGGTCGTTCGAGCGCCGTAAGTCGTGGTACTTATCGGTCGGTCTTGGCGGTGTAGATGTATCGTTAGCCGAGTACTTGTCGCCTCGCCGAATGTAGTTGTACATGAAGGACTCGATGAATCGAAGAACTTGGCGATCAAAACTTTTCCTGTTCGGGTAGGCATCGAGGTGGTGCAGCGAGCGGCGAAGGCGGAAGCGAGGTCCACGGCCATGGCGGGCGATGGTACCAGCGGGGCCAGCGAAGGTCGCGCTTCGATCTGTGAGTTGAAAGTCGAGGTGGATCCAGCGGACATGGCCAGCGAGGCTCGGCGCTCCTCGGGCGCCGGCGGCAGAAGCAGCGGCAGGTCTCGGCCTGGTCGCCAACCAAGCGGCAGGGTGGCGAGGAGAAGAAGAAGGCGTGGTGGCGGTGGAGATGGGCGGAGAGACCCGCTCGAGGCGGCGAGAGACCACCGGGAGGAAGATGGCTGCAGGCTCGCTGGGCTACAGAGGCGGCGTCGGTCATGGCCTTGAGCCGCATGGAGGCGAGGCTTGGCCGCAGAGCGACAGACATGAGGAGAAGAGAGATGGGGGCAGGCGGCAGGGGCCTTTCGAGAAGAGGCGCCATAGAGGAGAAGAGAAGAGGCGGCGCTCTGGTGGAACTCGTCGGCTGACGAGGAGGGTTGAGTGGCGAGGAGGGTTGGCGCCCGGTGGAGGAGGGATCGATGGGAGGACGGGTTCCACTGGCGTCGGTCGGGAGGAAGCGAGGAGAGATGGGATCGAGGGAGTGGTGGCGGCGGCCACAGGAGCAGAGGGAGAGGGCTCTTGTGAGGGCTGGGATCTGTTGGGGCTAGGGTTAGGTTGGGTGGGCGGAGGGAGTTGGGAGGCCCAGGGAGGGGCGCTAGGTGGGCTGGGAGGCCTTGGGAGGCCGGCCCAAAGGAGAGGAGGCTGTTGGGCTCTCCTCCCTCTCTCATCTATTATACTTTAAGAGAAAAACAAGAGAAAAAAATAAATGAAGAGGGGGTTTAGGGAGCAAAGTTGGACTCACGAATAAATTTCCCGGACTCAAAAAAAAAATGTTAGGTCCGAGAAAATTAGGAAAGACCAGTTGAAAGAATAAATTCAAATTTCTTTGAATTTAATTCAAAAGTTTGAACTAGGGTAGGTTCTAGGAGTTTCCAAAAATGTTGAGAGATTTGGTAGAGCTCCGGAAAAATGATGAAAGGACAAGTGACAACGTTAGAGGCCAAGAGTAGAAATAATGAAAGGCATTGGGATTTTGCACGTGGGTTAAGATCAATTCCAAAACAATGGAATATTTTTAATATAGCTCCCTAATATTGGGAGGATATGTTATAAAGAGAAAACACCATGTGAATTCCCTCGATTTAAATGGATCGAAAAATCCATACAATTTATTTAGTTGAGTTGCAAAAATTAATGAGATATGATGGCATGATGAGATGATGCAATGCAAGAGATGACATGAGCAATGCACAAACAAAACAAATGCATACGACAAAACTGGAAACCACGGAAGGCAACTGAAGCTCCGGTCTTGGGGCGTCACAACACTCCACCACTACAAGAGGATCTCGTCCCGAGATCTAGGATGGCACCGGAGAAAAGCGGTAGAGGAAGAGGTAAAACAAAGTTGCTTCTGCGACAAACGAGTGAAACCAATGAACCTCAAGAGGTTGAAACAAAATGAAAGAAAGAGAACAACGAAGATGAAGAAAGTTGAAAACACTCTGTTAGAAAAGAGGAACATGGGATACGATGAGAACCAAGAGGTTAAGTGATAACATAGATACTGAAACCACTCCGGTTAAAACTAGATAGAGAAGGAATAAGATTGATAAAATTTGGGTAGCACTCCGACTAAAATAAGAAGGAAAACTTGATAAGATGAAAAGAACTTGAAGAGATGACACAACCTCCGGTTAAATGGATAATGCAAGAAAAAGAACATGATCTTGGCAAAAGCAGGGCGATGGGTGAAGAGCAACATCACAATGCCTTGAAGCGAAAAAAATAGAATCTAGATTGTTGGGATAAAGGGATGGAGAAGAAAATGACAACTTCTACCACAAATGAATTTGAATGAAGCATCCTTACAAACAAGGATAGAGCGGAGTTGTTTGAAAACAACAACGGTAAGAATAAACTTGTAGTGGGCTTATGAAAACATCTCAAAATTATGAGGTGAAAATCTGCCACTAACGAAAACAATTGATTGGATTAAGAACAACAAGAAGACGAGAAACTTATATCACCGGGAGGACAAATGAAGAACTTGGGTCATTAATAAGCACCATAAATAGCAACAATCCTTAGGGAAGGCTTTAGGTGAAATATAGCCCAAGATGACTCCAATGAAGAGATTGATGGATTTAAAATACCTCATTCTTGACCACATGTGAATCATGAAGCATGAAGGAAAATTGTCAAGAATGACATGACACCATCTCAAGAGATAAGGTAGAAAGAATTGCACTTCGAAATGCAAGAAGAAGAATACTTGAACTCCTCAAAACAAAACATGTGTTGAGCACCATGTTCAATTTTGAGTATAGCTTGGCGGATCATAACTCCGAGAGAAATCTTGAAGAACAATTGAAGAATGAAAAGAATCCTAGAGGGAGCACCATGTAGAGCCTCCATGAAGAACTCCGGTAACCAAAAGGGTGATAGAAAGAAAGAGAAGTTGACAACACAAGGTGAAGCCTTGCAGTGTTAAGATGAAGCTTTGAAATGATATAACCGAGAAAAACTTGGAACTCCGGAAAGAAAGATGAACAAATGAAATCAAGAATTTTGATGATCCTCCGGAATAAGGAATTGGATTTTACTCGATGAAACAAGAATAAGAATTACATTATGCTCATCCTTCACCAATTAAATTGATGACAAGCAATGGATTTGGCATACTACTTATTCTCGTAGAAAGGATTAAGATAGATATGGCACAAACTTGAAAAGGTATAAGCGGAACCACGGTGGGATTGAAACAACGAATAAATTGATATGATAAAGAAGGAAGAGAACTCTTGAGCGAAACACCATAAGAATTGAAAATGAAAGAAGAAGGCACAATTCACGGGAAGAATTGGAAAAGCGAATAAAGATGCTTGACAAAATTTAGATACATTAGAGCGAAGAGATCATGAACTGATTAGAGGATATTTCGACGATGCACCGGTAAGATTTGGAAAAAAAAAAACAAGAGTTGAACGCTTGCATGAATAATTCGAGATGATGGCTCCGAGAATCAAACTGAAAGACTCTGAAATGCTCGGGTGGGTTAAAGAATTCTCACAATCAAAACAATTATGAGGATGGCACGAAGCTAGAACCATGAATCTTGAAGAGAAAAGCGAGATTAAAGAGAAACTGATCTTGGTCTTCAAAATTCGAGAATGATGACGAAACACTACCATGAATTGTTGAGATACTCCGGGATGAAAATTAGAAAGGTTGAACCAACGATGAGAATAATTTGAAAAGATCTTGGAGAAAGACATTTGACTGATGATAACTCATTCTTACGTCAAACTTTGCAAGAATTTGGGAATAGCGCGGGAAAATAAAAGAGTCGGGTAAAATCCTGGGAAAAGACACATGGGTTAGGGCCCTCAAAAGAAAACACCGTTGAACAATTGTTTGAAAAGAGATTGCACGGTTGAATTAAATGGCTTGAATGAGATAGCATCCTCAAAAGAACTTGAGTGAGTTGAGAATGGAAACTCGAATCTTACGAGATATCTTCATCACTCCCAACCAAATGAATAGCGAGAAGTGAAAGATTAGGTGATACACGGCATGAGAAAGCATTGTGAAAAGAGGAAAAAGGGTAAGATCAACACGAAATCTTGATCTAAATCCACGGAGAAGAAAATTAGAATGGAACAATGATAAGGTTGAAGCTTCCTTAAGCGTCTTCATGAGAAATCACGGATAAAACATTAAAGGAAAAGAATGAAGAAACTTCACTCAATGAAATGGATACTTGATTAAGAAATCTGAGTCCTTGAAGAAAAAGGGTGGGAGGGCGGGAAAACAAAGACAACTTAGGTCGGATGAAACGAACACCGTTGAGAAAAGCTTAGAATTGATCTTGCGAATGTTGGAATGATCGGATCCACTAGAAGAGAAGCACGCCGGTTGAGAAAAGAATTGACATGACAAGCTCAGTGATCAAGAAGGCTTAGTAATCACATAGCAACATGAGAACACCATTTAGGAAGGTATGGAATCAACACTTGGCATTGAAGCAACTCGAATACCACAAAACAAAACAAAAACAAAGGATTGGCTTCAAGAATGAGCCAGAAACAAACATATGATAGCTCCCATATTGTATCATGTGTGTGTTGGAAAGATATCCTACGAGATACTTGAATTCCCACCTATAAACTCCCGAAACTTTCTGGTTATGCAATCTGGTGTTGGGGATACAGGGGACACAAAAATATATCACCCAAACTAACAATACCTAGATCCAGCTGTATCCATCCGTCAACACATAACCAAGAAAACTCCGGAAATCGTGTACCTCGACCTTCGAAAAACATCCGTTATACAAGTCATGGCAATACTCCCTTTTCGCCACGATCTTTGGGCTATCGGGGTTATCTCACCAACAAGCGCACAAAAGAGATTTGATGTCGGTAAAACTCAGGTATTCGAGGCTGCAGCGATAAAATTGTGGCGACAACACCTCGGAGCTCAACTCCCGGGACACTGCCACAACCCTAAATGTCGGGAGGCACCAAGAACAATGTTCTCGTCACAAAACCATCGAACGATTCCAAGATACCAGCGTGATCCTAAAAAAATTTTTTAGTGAAATTTGAGAGAGAAAAGTCAAAACTCTCGTCGGGATACCTCACCGAGGCGACGAAGGGTGAGGAGTAAAAAAATCCTACTCTCCGATATATATAATCCTAAGACTCAAAACATTTTCCATTCTAGACTCAACAACGTCGGCAAACAATCAAGTAGGGGCTCCTAAGTGGGAAGGCTCGATTACCAACTTATAGCGCCCTCGATGCGGCTATATCTCCCGTGTGAAGCACGACTTAGAAACATAACCGCATTGAAAGCAATGTCATAAGTGAGGTAATCTTCACACAACCCATGTAATACATAAGGAAAGAGATACATAGTTGGCTTACAATCGCCACTTCACACAATACATGAGTAAAACATTACATCATACGAGATACAATCAAGGTCCGACTACGGAACCAAAATAAAAGAAGACTACCTCAAATGCTACAGATCCCGATCGTCCCAAGCTGGGCTCCACTCTTGATCAGCTGAAGCGAAACAACACAAAGAACAAGATCTTCATCAAGCTCCTCCTTGAGCTCGGGTCCATCACCTGCACGGTCTCATCGGCACTGCAAACTGGTTTTGGAAGTATCTGTGAGTCACGGGGACTCAGCAATCTCACACCATGAGATCAAGACTATTTAAGCAAAAGGTAGGACAGGGTGGTGAGGTGGAGCTGCAGCAAGCGACTAGCATATATGGTGGCTACATACATAAATGAGGCGAGAAGAGAAGGCAAAAGCACGGTCGAACAACTATGATCAAGAAGTGATCCTGAACTCCTACTTACGTCGAGACATAACCCGAAACCGTGTTCTCCTTCGATCAACCCGAAAAGAGACACTCACGATTCTGCTTACGGTTGGTGTATTTTAATTAAGATCAACCGGGTTTTCTACAACGGACATTAACAAATTCCCATCTGCCACATAACGCAGGCACGGCTTTGAAAGTTCAAACCTGCGGGGTGTCCCAACAGCCCATGATAAGCTCTCGCGATCAACGAAGAATAGACCTTCTCCCGGAAGCCGATCAGTCTCGGAATCCGGCTACAAGACATTTCACAGCAATAAAACAAGTCCAGCAAGACCGCCCGATCGCCGACAATCCCGATAGGAGCTGCACATATCTCGTTCTCGGGGCAACACGGATAAGCGAAGCGTCTGAGAACAACGTAACCCATGTTGCCAAGGGATGGTCCCCATACGGTGCTCTAGTTTGGACCAACACTTAGACAAGCATTGGCCGGGGGCTGAATAAAGATGACCCTTGGGTTAATTACTCCCAAAGGAAATGTAGGTGGTGGTGAGGCAAATAGTAAAACCAATGTTGGGCCTTGCTGGAAAAGTCTTATTCAAAGCGAACTGTCAAGGGGTCCCATAAATCACCCGACCGCGTTAGGGGCGCAAAAATCCGGGAACATAATACCGATATGGCGGAAACTAGAGGCGGCAAAGTGGAACAAAACACCAGGCATAAGGCCGAGCCTTCCACCCTTTACCAAGTATATAGATGCATTAATTAAATAAGACATATTGTGATATCCCAACAAGTAAACATGTTCCAACAAGGAACAACATCTCCATGTTCAACAAGGAACAAGCTTCATCTTCACCTGCAACTAACAACGCTATAAGAGGGCTGAGCAAGCGGTAACATAGCCAAACAACGGTTTGCTAGGAAAAGATGGTTAGAGGTTTGACATGGCAATGTGGGTGGCATGATATAGCAAGTGGTAGGCATCGTAGCATAGGCATAGCAAAAGCGAGCATCTAGCAAGCAAAGATAGAAGTGATTTCGAGGTATGGTCATCTTGCGAAATCCATAAGGAAGAAAAACGAATCCATGAAGAAGACAAGCGGACGAAGTCGAATGAATCCTCACAACCCGGAGCGGAACCGAAGCTAACGAGAGAAGCAAACCGGAAAGAAGCAAACAACATAGTAAACACACAATCATAAACATGGCATGATGCACAATCAAGTATGATGCATGTCCGGTTTAAATATGCATGGCATGGCAATATGCACAAACAATCCTACAAATTAAGTGGAGCTCAATATACAGCGAATTGCATATTGACGAAACACCACCACACTTATTTAGTTCACTCTCGGTTAGGAACCAACAATATTAAATGTTGTTAAACATGGCAAGAGGTGAAGCATATTGAAACTACCTATCTAGGCAAGTTTAAATGAGGCGGAAACAACGAACAACAATTCGGAAAATCCCCATATGCAAATTATGGATTGGAACAGATCTGACCTAAAGCATATTTTAGAGTTGTTAAACATGCAAAGTAATGCTACCATGTTAAACTAGGCATTTTCTACCCCATTTACATATATAATTTATTTAAATCCGAGCTACGGTTATTTAGTTATGAAATAAAGCATTTTAGCATGGCATTTAAGCAAATTAATGCAAACAACAATTTTAAACATTTAAATGTTGTTAACATGATCTGCGGATGACATGTGCAAGATTATGCAATTTATGAACACGTTATCATGAGCATGATATGAAGCATTATGTCACCGTGGTGGAAGAAAGGGTGCCACGACAGCGAATCCGAAAATGGTGCCACGCAACATATCGGTTCCGATAACTCGATTGAGATATCGGTACAAAGGAAAACGTGTGAGCGAGTCATGCAAGATGGTGGGGTGATCCGGATGCGGGTTCCCCGAAAGCGGGGCATGGCAAAGAGGGCATCGCAAGGATGATTCGGACACGGTCGGTCATCTCGGGTTATACCTCCGGGCGATGCAATCGGGACGGAAGCGTTCGTAGGGAAGTAGGCGTTCACGGTTCGTCGAGGAAGTAGAGAAGTAGTCGTTCTCGCGACGATCGTTGAGAAGTAGTGGTACGGCTGACGGTAGAGGAAGTAGTGTTCACGTTCGTTTTGAAGAAGGTACTTGACGGGTCGAAACCCTTGGGGTTGTCGTGGTACTTGCGGTCTCGCGATGGTAGTCATACGGCGTGGGGAAGTAGGCGCTCTCGTTCGATAGTTGTGGTACATCTCGTCATCGGAAGTGATTGTTCATGTCCGTGGATGTTCGGGGTCCACAGGGTCTTCGGTCGGCGGTAGTGGTTCACGTTCGTTTCGAAGATGTTGGTTCGGCGATAGCGGTACTTGAAGAATCGAAAGCGGACTTGGCGTCTTCGTGCGTAGGGGTACCAGCGTTTCGGAGGCGCGGTAGAGTACTTGGTGTTTCGGTTGATGGTCGTTCGGCGCCGTAAGTCGTGGTACTTGTCGGTCCGGTCTTGGCGGTGTAGATGTATCGTTGTCGAGGTACTTGTCGCCTCGCCGAATGTAGTTGTACATGAAGGACTCGATGAATCCGAAGGAACTTGGCGATCAAAACTTTTCCTGTTCGGGTAGGCATCCGAGGTGGTGCAGCAGAGGCGGCAGGCGGGCAGAGGTCCACGGCCATGGCGAGGCGATGGTACCAGCGGGGGCCGAGGTCGCCTTCGATCTGTGAGTTGAGAGGTCAGGGTGGATCCAGCGGACATGGCCTTGGGCTCGGCGCTCCTCGAGGCCGCGGCGAAGCAGCGAGGGTCTCCGGCCTGGTCGTGGCAGGCGACAGGGTGGCGAGGAGAAAGAAGAGGCGAGGTGGCGGCGGTGGAGATGGGCGGAGGAGACCCGCTCGAGGCGGCGCGAGAGACCACCGGGAGGAAGATGGCCTCTGAGCTCGCTGGGCTACAGGAGGCGTCGTCGCCGGCCTTGAGCACTTATGGAGGCAGGCGCGGGCCGCATGGCGACAGGCATGAGGAGAAGGAGATGGGGGCAGGCGGCAGGGCCTTTCGAGAAGGCGCCATAGAGGAGAAAGAAGGGCGGCGGCTCTGGTGGAACTTCGTCGCTGACGAGGAGGAGGGTTGGCGCGCGAGGAGGTTGGCGCCGGTGGAGGAGGGATCGATGGGAGGGCGGGTTCCTGGCGTGCAGTCGGGAGGAGGCGAGGGGAGAGATGGGATCGAGGAGTGGTGGCGGCCACGGGAGCAGAGGAGAGGGAGCTTGTGGGGCTGGGATCTGTTGGGGCTAGGGTTAGGTTGGGTGGGCGGAGGGAGTTGGGAGGCCCGGAGGAGGCGCTAGGTGGGCTGGGAGGCCTTGGGAGGCCGGCCCAAAGGAGAGGGAGGCTGTTGGGCTCTCCACTCCCTCTCTCATCTATTATACTTTAACAGAAAAACAAGAGAAGAAAAATAAATGAAGAGGGGGTTTAGGGAGCAAAGTTGGACTCACGAATAAATTTCCCGGACTCAAAAAAAAAAATGTTAGGTCCGAGAAAATTAGGAAAGACCCAGATTGAAAGAATAAATTCAAATTTCTTTGAATTTAATTCAAAAGAGTTTGAACTAGGGTAGGTTCTAGGAGTTTCCAAAATGTTGAGAGATTTGGTAGAGCTCGGGAAAAATGATGAAAGGACAAGTGACAACGTTAGAGGCCAAGAGTAGAAATAATGAAAGGCATTGGGATTTTGCCGTGGGTTAAGATCAATTCCAAAACAATGGAATATTTTTAATATAGCTCCCTAATATTGGGAGGATATGTTATAAAGAAAACACCATGTGAATTCCCTCGATTTAAATGGATCGAAAAATCCATACAATTTATTTAGTTGAGTTGCAAAATTAATGAGATATGATGGCATGATGAGATGATGCAATGCAAGAGATGACATGAGCAATGCACAAACAAAACAAATCATACGACAAAACTGGAAACCCTGGAAGGCAACTGAAGCTCCGGTCTTGGGGCGTCACATTTGGATAGTTGAAGTGCTTTCAAATTTAAGGCCAAAGCTTGCAGTTCAGTGCCCACTCAACAATCCTGCACTTTTTGTACGGATTTTGCAATATCCTCTTCAGCGGAAGCGAGTGACAACTGTTATCTCATGTGCTTGGAAGTAATGGCGCAGCTTTCTCGAGGCCATGAGGAGGCGAAAAGCAACCACGCACACCGAATACCATGATCTGCCCCCCTGCGAAGGCCGACAAAGTAGACTGGGTGCTGCACCATCCTTTTCCGTAACTTGTCGCAATCCTGCGAGATCCGTCCTTATCGGGACGAGCTTGTGGCGAAGCCCCACCTTGTCGCTGGATGCATCTGCCTCGGTTGCCGGCTCATCATCCGCCTCTCTCCGCTACTAACGCAGCACTAACCACTTGATTGGTTGCCGCTATATACAGCAGCAACTTCTCTTGTGGCCTAGGTGCGACAAGTATTGGAGTGGAGGACAGGTACCTCTTTAAGTCTGCAGCGCAGCCTCCGCCGAGAGTCCATTTCATTGGACCTGCCTTTTCAAAAATTTGAAAAATGGCAGGCGCTCAGATTGACTTAGAGATAAACCTCTTGAGCAGCCACATAACCGGCAAGCCTTCTTACATCCTTGGCGCTTTGGTGCTTCAATCTGCTCAATGGCTTTGATCTTGTCGGGGTTGGCTTCAATTCCCTCGAGACCACGAAGAACCGAGAAGCTTGCGGAAGGGACTCCAAACACGCACTTCTCGGGGTTGAGCTTGAGGTTGATCTTGCGCAGATTTGCAAAGGTCTCATCTAAGTCTTGAACCAAAGTTGCTTTGTCCTTGCTCTTGACCACTATGTCATCCATGTAGGCTTCTACATTTCTCTGTATTTGTGGCTCAAAGGCATCATGGACTACTCTATAAGCGTTGAACCAGCATTCTTCAAACCGAAAGGCATCGTTATGAAACAGTATGTGCCACATGGTGTAATGAATGCGGTTTTCTCTTCATCTTCTTCTGCCATGAAGATCGATGATATCCAGAATATCGTCAAGAAATGAAAGCAAATCACATCAAGCTGTGGAGTCAATAATATGGTCTATCTGTGGCAAGGGAAATGGGTCTTTGGGACATGCTTTATTAACATCTGTGAAGTCAATACAAAGTCTCCATTTCCCATTCGCATTGCATACAACTACCGGATTGGCCAACCACGTGGGATGGAGCACTCCTCTGACAAGGCCTGCTGCTTCCAGTTTCTTGATCTCTTCATCTATGAACTCTTGGCACTCCACTGCCTGTTTCCTAACTTTTTGCTTGACGGGCCGCGCGTGAGGACAGACATCAAGGTGGTGCTCAATTACTTTCCTGGGAACACCGGGGATGTCAGATGGTTGCCATGCAAACACATCGACATTCGCCCGCAGGAAAGCAACGAGCTCGCCTTCCTATTTAGGGTCAAGCGTGGCACTGATGGTGAAGGTACCACCAGTGCCGTCCTCCTTGGCGGGCACTTTCTTGGTCTTCGGCGGAGCTGCCATCATCTTCTTGCACTTGTTGGTGGAGCTCGATGGTGCGTCCTCGGCGGTAGCGCAGCACTCCGAAGAGGTGCGCTTGCCGGAGTGGGCATCAGAGCTCTTGCCGGACAAGGTGGTCTTCTTCTTCCCCCAGGGAGCTTCAGAGGCAAGTGGTTTGCTATCTGTTGCAGCTGCTGCATCCCGGTAAATCTTGTCGGCGCAAATAAGCGCATCCTTCTTGTCGCCATGGACAGAAATGACGCTTATCGGGCCGGGCATCTTGAGTAGGTTGTAGGTATAATGAGAGGCTGCCATGAACTTGGCGAGTGTTTGACGGCCAAGTATCCCATTGTAGGGCAATGGGAAATCAACAACGTCGAATGTGACCCTCTCGATCCTGAAATTCAGTTCAACGCCAAATATTCTTGGCGGTGTGATCTTCCTTCGCTTGCTCCTTCTGGGTTGATTCCTTGGAAAGTACCGGTCTCTTCAAGCTCATTGTCGAGGATTTGAAGCTCCTGGAGCACGGCCGAGGAGATCAGGTTCAGGCCGGCCCCGCCGTCAACCAACATCTTTGTGACCTTGAGGTTGCGGATAGTTGGTGAGACCAACATCGGCAAGCACCCGACCGCAGTTATGCGATCAGGGTGGTCCTCAATATCAAAAATGATGGGCGTGCTGGACCACTTCAGAGGTCTACGTGACTCCACGGATGGTTCTGCTGCATTGACCTCCCGCATCCATTGCTTGAGTTGGCGGTGCGAGCACCACCGTCAATGCAGAGAACCTCTGTTGCCTTCTGAAACTCCTGCTCATCAGCTTCATCGTCTTCCATGTCTTCATCATCATCTTCTTCTTCGTCCTTGTCGCGGCCCCGGGGAGGTCTGTCTCCTTGCCGCTGCTTGGCCTTGCCGTGGCGTCCCCCCCGGCCGGGTCTCTTCTTACTAGCTGCACCAGCACCCTCCTGAGCCTTTTCCTTGTCTCGCCGCTCGTATTCAGCCCTCTGTAGCTCAACAAGCTGCTCGACTTTCTTGCAGCTCTGGAGGTCGTGGCCCTTGGTGCGGTGAATCTTGCAGTACTGCTTGTTGGAGCTGTCCTGCTTGTCGTGACCGCCACAGCTTGGCGGTCGGTGTCGGTAACAACCTCCTTGCGGAGCCACCAGCCTTAGCTTTGTTGGCGGCACCATCCTTGCCGGACTGCTCGACAACTAGTACTTCTTGGCTCTTCTTCTTTGTTGTTCCGCCGGCTCTTCCTTGCCAGGCGGTCTCCTCCTTGTCGATTCTGCTCCCGTTCTCTCTGGAGTCTTCTTCCCTCCTCGGTAGCGTGCACACTTGTCGGCCAAGGCATACAGCTCACCGACATCCTTGACTTTGCACATCGCCATTTCCTCCCTCATCCTGCGGTTCCTTGCGTTACGATGAAACGCGCGATCACCGGCAGGGTGGACATCAGGATGTTGTAGTGAACACGATGAATCTCTCGGATAAACTTGCTTGAGGACTCTCCTTCCTACGGGCAAGAAGGTGAAGGTCACTCTCTTGGCCATGAGGCTTGTGGCGCTGTGAAAGCGCCGACAAACTGATGGCACAAATCTGCCCAAGAAGATATGGAGCTGTCCGGCAAGTGCATGAGCCAAGATCGGCGTTTGGCTTGAGCACGGAGGAAGTAGTTGGCGAGGATCTTGTCGTCTCGTCCCCGCAGCCTGCACCGCGATGGTGTAGATCTTTGAGGAACTCCGATGGGTGTGTCCTGCCATCATACTTCTCGCACATCTGGCTTGAAGTTTTTCTTGTCAGACCCTTTGGACTTGCCGCAGCTCACGGGTGAGCGCAGGGCAACCTACCACATCTGACAAGTCGTCTGGTTCCCTGGCGCATGCATATCAACAGCAGGCCCGGTAGCGTTGGTCGGTCTAACGCGCTTCTCTTGGCGCTCGATCGCGGGTTCGGCGTCTTCTTGCTGCCGTTCCTTAAGAACTTGGCGCTGATCACGGCGAGCTCGTGGATCCGACGACAGCGGTGGAGTCGCTGTCGAGGTGGACCGAGGCTGGTGACCTTGGCCTTCGGGAAGGGAGTGCATGGTGGTGTCACCCCAGGTCTCGTCGCCACCGGCTCGTGCCTTAATAAACCGCCGCGGCAAGGACGCAGTTAGTTGCCGCGAGCGTCGCCGTTAGCAAAGCCGATGAGACTACGGATTGTGGCCCTCCATTCGTCGACCTTGTCGGCCGTTGGAGGGTAGTCTAAAGTAGCTGAGCTCTCGCCAAGGCTTCCGCTGGAGTGGTGGGTGGCAAAGGCGTCGGAGCGAGCAGGATGTGCTCGGACTCCTAACCAAGTTAGGAGGAGCAGCATCCATGGCGACAAATACTCCGCTTCGTCACAAGCATCTTTGGCGGCGCGCATGCGGTCTCGAGGCCTCGGGATCCTCGGCAGCCTTGATCCAACGGCGTATGGTACTATGAGCATGATGGCGCTGTCGGTCCGCGCCTCCTGAGATGGGACGGTGCGGATTCGGACGCCGAAACTTGCGCTGCCTTGTCCTTGGACCTGACGGCGTCGTGGGCTCTCTCGACGACGCCCGTCCCTCCGCCAGCGTCTTCCCCACCACTCGTCAGCTCCGGTGGTGGTGGGTTTGACGCGGACGGCTCTGCTGCCGCCGAAGCCTTCTTCTTCGGGGGCATGTTGATGAAGGTTGATGAAGAAACTGCTCGTGTGAACGCTGGATCAGGTTCACACAGCCTCGACGCCCCCTACCTGGCGTGCCAAAGATGTCGGGGAAGCTGATCGTGCCCCACGAACACCTATGGGACCTGGTCCCTTGTGGTTCGGAGGGGGGGCGGAGAATGCACAAGGAGCGGATCGAAGCGATGCACACGAGCAGATTTACCCAGCTTCGGAGCTCTCCGGAGAGATAACACTCCTACTGCTGCTTGGTGGATTATATTGTGTTCTTGCTAGGGAGCAATGGGAGCTACAAAACCTAGCCTGAGTGAGTGTGGTCTCGAAAGAGTCGAATGAACTGAGCTGGAGCCGAACCGAACCCTTTCTACATTGCACTTGGGCCTCCTTTTATAGGCACAAGGGGTCACCACAGGTGGCAAGTAGAAAAGGGTAGAATAGGAAAAACAGAGGTTGGTACACCGCTTTATGCGGTGTCTGATGATCTATACCTAACTCGACGGCAAGGGACAAGAGTCATAAATGCCCGTCTCGATCGCTGAAACGATTGTAACAGGACCGTCAAGTGCGCCTCCGTTTGCCATGATGGTAGCTTGTCGGCGCCGCTTATCGCTGCTCCCGCTGGCTGCACAGCCCATTGACACGCGATGCTTGGGAAAGCCCCATGGCGACACGTTGGCGGATGAGCTGGGGCGGAGATGAAGAGGTTACTGCCGCGGCAAGCGCCTTGCCGCAGCAAGGTCCTTGTCGCTTCGGGAGCTTGTCGCTCACCAAGCCTTCCGGCAAGCTCCTCTTGCCGGGTCTTGTTTCCTTCGTGCCTTGAGTGGCCTTCCGACAAGCTCCTCTTGCGGGGCCTTGATTACTTTGTTCTTGAATGGCTCCAAAGGAGCCAGCTGAGATCTTAGCGGTCACCGGGCCAGCCACGCATGGAGTGCTGCATTGTCCGTGCACGAGTTCAGGATACTAGGGTACCCCTACTCTAGTACACCGACAGATGGGTTGCTAGAGTGAAAGAAGCTTAAACCCTAGTTTATGCATTGCTTCGTAAGGGGCTGATTTGGATCCATATGTTTCATGCTATGGTTAGGTTTACCTTAATACTTTTGTTGTAGTTGAGGATGCTTGCAATAGAGGTTAATCATAAGTGGGATGCTTGTTCAAGTAAGAACAGCACCCAAGCACCGTTCCACCCACATATCAAATTATCAAAGTACGAGCGAATCATATGAGCGTGATGAAAACTAACTTGCGATATTCCCATGTGGCCTCGGGGCGCTTTTCCTATTATAAGAGTTTGTTCAGGCTTGTCCTTTGCTACAAAAGGATTGGGCCACCTTGTTGCACTTTATTTACTCTTGTTATTTGTTGCTCGTTACAATTTACCTTATCACAAAACTATCTGTTACCACTTATTTCAGTACTTGCAGAGAATACCTTGCTGAAAACCGCTTATCATTTCATACGCTCCTCGTTGGGTTTGACACTCTTACTTATCGAAAGGACTCGATAGATCCCTATACTTGTGGGTCATCAAGACTCTTTTAAAGCGTCGTTGCCGGGAGTGTAGCGCCTTTGGTAGGTGGAATTTGGTAAGAAAAATTTATATAGTGTGCTGAAATTTCTGTCACTTGTTACTATGGAAAGTTGCTCCTCAACCTCTGAACCTATTGAAAATGAAACTCCTTTTGAAATTCCTTGGTATGATGGAAAAACTGCTAGCTAATCCTTTTACAGGAGATGGAACAAAGCATCCTGATGAGCATTTAATATATGTGGATGAAATTTGTGGATTGTTTAAGCTTGCAGGTATACCCGATGATGTTGTTAAGAAGAAGGCTTTCCCTTTATCTTTGAAGGGAGACACATTGATATGGTATAAGCTATGTGATGATATGAGATCATGGAACTATAAAAGATTGAAATTGGAATTTCATCAAAAGTATTACCCTATGCATCTTGTTCATCGTGATCGCAATTATATATATAATTTTGGCCTCATGAAGGAGAAAGCATCGCTCAAGCTTGGGGAGGCTTAAATCAATGTTATATTCATGCCCCAATCATGAGCTCTCAAGAGAAATAATTATTCAAAGTTTTATGCTCGGCTTTCGATAACAATCGCACCATGCTCGATACTTCTTGTCTTTGGATCTTTTATGATGAAGACTATTGAATTCAAATGGAATTTATTGGATAGAATTAAGCATAACTATGAAGATTGGGACCTCGGCGAAGGTAAGGAGTCAGGTATGACACCTAAGTTTGATTGTGTTAAATCTTTTATGGATACCGATATTTTCCATAAGTTTAGCACTAAATATGGACTTGACTCTGAGATAGTAGCTTGTTTCTGTGAATCTTTTGCTACTTATGTTGATCTCCCCAAGGAGAAGTGGTTTAAATATCATCCTCCCATAGAAGTAAAAGTAGCTGCACCTATTAAAGTTGAAGAAAATACTGTCCTCGTTAGAGTAAAGGATCATATTGTTCCTACTTATTATGTTGAGAAACCACCTTTCCTCGTTAGAGTAAAGGATCATGCTAAAGCTTCAACTGTTGTTCGTAAAAGCAATATTAAAACTTACAAACCTCCTGAGCAAGTCAAAGTAGAACCTAATATTGCTATTGTTTAAGATCTCTTGTCTGATAATATTGATGGGCATGTTATTCAATTCTGTGGTGAATCTGCTAGAATTGTTAAACCGTGTGCTAAAGATAAACATAGACCTGTGGTAGGCGTGCCTGTTATTTCTGCTAAAATAGGAGATCATTGTTATCATGGCTTATGTGATATGGGCGCTAGTGCTAGTGTAATACCCATTGACTTATACAAAGAAATTATGCATGATATTGCACCTGCTGAGTTAGAAGATATTGATGTTACAATTAAGCTTGCCAATAGAGATACTATTTCGCAATGGGAATTGTTAGAGATGTTGAAGTCTTGTGTGAAAAACCAAATATCCGCTGATTTTCTTGTTCTTGGTTCTCCACAAGATAGCTTTTGTCCCATTATATTTGGTAGACCCTTCTTGAATACTGTTAATGAAGGAAATATGCCCTAGAGGCAATAATAAAGTTATTATTTATTTCCTTATATCATGATAAATGTTTATTATTCATGCTAGAATTGTATTAACTGGAAACATAATACATGTGTGAATACATAAACAAATAGAATGTCACTAGTATGCCTCTACTTGAGTAGCTCGTTAATCGAAGATGGTTATGTTTCCTAACCATAGACATGAGTTGTCATTTGATTAAACGGGATCACATCATTAGGAGAATGATGTGATTGACTTGACCCATTCTGTTAGCTTAGCACTTGATCGTTTAGTATGTTGCTATTGCTTTCTTCATGACTTATACAAAGTTCCGCAACTATGAGATTATGCAACTCCGTATACGGAGGAACACTTTGTGTGCTACCAAGCGTCTGGCGTAATCGGGTGATTATAAAGGTACTCTCTGGTGTCTCCAAAAGTATATGTTGAGTTGGCATAATTCAAGATTAGGTTTTGTCACTCCGATTGTCGGAGAGGTATCTCTGGGCCTTCTCGGTAATACTCATCACCTAAGCCTTGCAAGCATTGTAACTAATGAGTTAGTTATGAAATGATGTATTACTGAGCGAGTAAAGAGACTTGCCGTAGCGAGATTGAACTAGGTATTGGATACCGACGATCGAATCTCGGGCAAGTAACATACCGATGACAAAGGAACAACGTATGTTGTTATGCGGTTTGACCGATAAAGATCTTCGTAGAAAATGTAGGAACCAATATGAACATCCAGGTTCCACTATTGGTTATTGACCGAGAATAGTTCTAGGTCATGTCTACATAGTTCTCGAACCCGTAGGGTCCGCACGCTTAACGTTACGATGACAATTTTATGAGTATTGATGTACGAAGTTTGTTGAGTCCGGATGTGATCACGGACATGACGAGGAGTCTCGAAATGGTCGAGACATAAAGATTGATATATTGGAAGCCTATGTTTGGACTTCGGAATAGTTCCGGATGAAATCGGGATTTTACCGGAACACCGGGGGGTTAGTGGAACCCTCCGGGGTTAATGGGCCTTAGTGGGCCATGAGGGAGAGGAGGAGGGCGGCCGGGGCAGGGCGTGCCCCCTCCCCTAGTCCGAATAGGACAAGAGAGGCGCGCCTTCATCTTTCCCTCCCCAAGTCCTAATCCAACTAGGAAGGGGGAGTCCTACTCGGTGGGAGTAGGACTCCTCGGCGCGCCTCCTCCTAGGGCCGGCCGCACCCCCCCTTGCTCCTTTATATACGGGGGCAGGGGGGCACCCCATGGGAGGGAAGTTGATCTACGGATCGTTCCTTAGCCGTGTGCGGTGCCCCCCTCCACCATATTCCACCTCGGTCATATCATCGCGGAGTTTAGGCGAAGCCCTGCGCGATGAGCATCATCATCGTCACCACGCCGTCGTCTTGTGGAACTCATCCCGACACTTTGCTGGATCGGAGTCCGGGATCGTCATCGAGCTGAATGTGTGCAGAACTCGGAGGTGCCGTGACGTTCGGTACTTGGATCGGTCGGATCGTGAAGACGCGTCGACTACATCAACCGCGTTGTCATAACGCTTCGCTTTCGGTCTCACAGTGCGTGGACACACTCTCCCTCTCGTTGCTATGCCATCACCATGATCTTGCGTGTGCGTAGGAATTTTTTGAAATTACTCGTTCCCCAATGATGGCATCGAGCCTGGTTTTATGCGTTGATGTCATATGCACGAGTAGAACACAAGTGAGTTGTGGGCGATATAAGTCATCTGCTTACCAGCATGTCATACTTTGGTTCAGCGGTATTGTGAGATGAAGCGGCCCGGACCGACATTACGCAGACGCTTACGCGAGACTGGTTTCACCGTTTGAGCACTTTCGTTGCTTAAAGGTGACGGCGGGTGTCTGTTTCTCTCACTTTAGTTGAACGAGTGTGGCTCGCCCGGTCCTTGCGAAGGTTAAAACAGCACCAACTTGACAAACTATCGTTGTGGTTTTGATGCGTAGGTAAACGGTTCTTGCTCAGCCCGTAGCAGCCACGTAAAACTTGCAACAACAAAGTAGAGGACGTCTAACTTGTTTTTGCAGGGCATGTTGTGATGTGATATGGTCAAGACGTGATTCTATATTTTATTGTATGATATGATCATGTTTTGTAACCAAGTTATCGGCAACTGGCAGGAGCCATATGGTTGTCGCTTTATTGTATGAAATGCAAACGCCATGTAATTGCTTTACTTTATCACTAAGTAGTAGCGATAGTCGTAGAAGCAATAGTTGGCGAGTCGACAACTATGCTACGATGGAGATCAAGGTGTCGCGCCGGTGACGATGGTGATCACGACGGTGCTTCGGAGATGGAGATCACAAGCACAAGATGATGATGGCCATATCATATCACTTATATTGATTGCATGTGATGTTTATCCTTTATGCATCTTATTTTGCTTTGATTGACGGTAGCATTATAAGATGATCTCTCACTAAAAATTATCAATAAGTGTTTTCCCTGATTATGCACCGTTGCTAAAAGTTCGTAGTGCCCAGACACCACGTGATGATCGGGTGTGATAAGCTCTACGTCCATCTACAACGGGTGCAAGCCAGTTTTGCACACGCGGAATACTCAGGTTAAACTTGACGAGCCTAGCATATGCAGATATGGCCTCGGAACACGGAGACCGAAAGGTCGGCGTGAATCATATAGTAGATATGATCAACATAGTGATGTTCACCATTGAAAACTACTCCATCTCACGTGATGATCGGTTATGGTTTAGTTGATTTGGATCACGTGATCACTTAGATAACTAGAGATGTCTGTCTAAGTGGGAGTTCTTAAGTAATATGATTAATTGAACTTAAAATTATCATGAACTTAGCTTTTGATAGTATTTTGCTTATCTATGTTTGTTGTAGATAGATGGCTCGTGCTGTTGTTCCGTTGAATTTTAATGCGTTCCTTGAGAAAGCAAAGTTGAAAGATGATGGTAGCAATTACGGACTGGGTCCGTAATTTGAGATTATCCTCATTGCTGCCTGAGAAGAATTACGTCTGGAAGCACCGCTGGGTGCCAGGCCTGCTGCAGAACAACGCCGAAGTTGTGAGCGTCTGGCGAGCAAAGCGATGACTACTCCATAGTTCGATGTGCCATGCTTTACGGCTTATAACGGGTCTTCAACGACGTTTTGAGCGTCATGGGGCATATGAGATGTTCCAGGAGTTGAAGTTAATATTTCAAGCAAATGCCGGATTGAGAGATATGAAGTCTCCAATAAGTTCTATAGCTGCAAGATGGAAGAGAATAGTTACGTCGGTGAGCACATACTCAAAATGTGCGGGTATAATAATCACTTGATTCAACTGGGAGTTAATCTTCCGGATGATAGTGTCATTGGCAGAATTCTCCAATCACGCCACCAAGCTACAAGAGCTTCGTGATGAACTATAATATGCAAGGGATGAACAAGACACTTCCGAGCTCTTCGCAATGCTAAAAGCTGCGGAGGTAGAAATCAAGAAGGAGCATCAAGTGTTGATGGTCAACAAGACCACTAGTTTCAAGAAAAGGGCAAAGGAAAGAAGAAGGGAACTTTAAGAAGAACAACAAGCAAGTTGCTGCTCAAGAAAAGAAACCCAAATCTGGACCTAAGCTGAAACTGAGTGCTTCTCTGCAAGCAAGCTGGTCCTTTGAAGCGGAATTGCCCCAAGTATTTGGCGGATAAGAAGGATGGCAAGGTGAACAAAGGTATATGTGATATACATGTTATTGATGTGTACCTTACTAGAGCTCGTAGTAGCACTGGGTATTTGATACTGGTTACATTGCTAATATTTGCAACTCGAAGCAGGGACTACGGAATAAGCGAGCACGGCAAAGGGCGAGGTGACGATGCGCGTGGGAAAGCGGTTCCAAAGTCAATGTTATCGCGGTCGACACGCTACCTCTACATCTACCTTGAGGATTAGTTTTAGACCTAAATAATTGTTATTTAGTGCCAGCGTTGAGCATGAACATTATATCTGGATCTTGTTTAATGCGAGGCGGTTATTCATTTAAATCAGAGAATAATGGTTGTTCTATTTATATGAGTAATATCTTTTATGGTCATGCACCCTTGAAGAGTGGTCTATTCTTGTTGAATCTCGACGGTAGTGAAACACATATTCATAATGTCGAAGCCAAAAGATGCAGAGTTGATAATGATAGTGCAACTTATTTGTGGCACTTGCCGTTTAGGTCATATCGGTGTAAACGCATGAAGAAACTCCATACAGATGGACTTTTGGAATCACTTGATTATGAATCACTTGGTACTTGCGAACCGTGCCTCATGGGCAAGATGACTAAAACACCGTTCTCCGGTTGTATGGAGAGAGCAACAAATTTGTTGGAAATCATACATACAGATGTATGTGGTCCAATGAATGTTGAAGCTCGTGGCGGATATCGTTATTTTCTCACCTTCACTGATGATTTAAGCAGATACGGGTATATCTACTTGATGAAGCATAAATCTGAAACATTTGAAAAGTTCAAAGAATTTCAGAGTGAAGTTGAAAATCATCGTAACAAGAAAATAAAGTTTCTACGATCTGATCATGGAGGAGAATATTTGAGTTACGAGTTTGGTCTACATTTAAAGCAATGCGGAATAGTTTCGCAACTCACCCACCTGGAACACCACAGCGTAATGGTGTGTCCGAACGTCGTAATTGTACTTTACTAGATATGGTGCGATCTATGATGTCACTTACCGATTTACCGCTATCATTTTGGGGTTATGCTTTAGAGACAGCTGCATTCACGTTAAATAGGGCACCATCAAAATCCGTTGAGACGACACCTTATGAGCTATGGTTTGGCAAGAAACCAAAGTTGTCGTTTCTAAAAGTTTGGGGTTGCGACGCTTATGTGAAAAAGCTTCAACCTGATAAGCTAGAACCCAAATCGGAAAAATGTGTCTTCATAGGATACCCAAAGGAGACAATTGGGTATACCTTCTATCACAGATCCGAAGGCAAGACATTCGTTGTTAAGAATGGATCCTTTCTAGAGAAGGAGTTTCTCTCGAAAGAAGTGAGTGGGAGGAAAGTAGAACTTGATGAGGTAACAGTACCAGCTCCCTTATTGGAAAGTAGTTCATCACGAAATCGGTTCTGTGACACCTACACCGATTAGCGAGGAAGTTAATGATAATGATCATGAAACTTCAGATCAAGTTATTCTTGAACTTCGTAGATCAACCAGAATAAAATCCGCACTGAGTGGTACGGTAATCCTATTCGGAAGTCATGCTACTAGATCATGGTGAACCTACGAACTATGAAGAAGCGATGGTGAGCCCAGATTCATAAAATGGCTTGAAGCCATGAAACCTGAGATGGGATCCATGTATGAGAACAAAGTGTGGACTTTGGTTGACTTGCCCGATGGTCGGCAAGCAATAGAGAATAAATGGATTTTCAAGAAGACCGACCGGCGGTAATGTTCTTTGTTTACAAAGCTCGACTTGTTGCAAAAGGTTTTCGACAAGTTCAAGGAGTTGACTATGATGAGACCTTCTCACCCGTAGCGATGCTTAAGTCTGTCCAAATCATGTTAGCAATCGCCGCATTTTATGATTATGAAATATGGCAGATGGATGTCAAAACTGCATTTCTGAATGGATTTACGGAAGAAGAGTTGTATATGATGCAACGGAAGGTTTTGTCGATCCTAAGGGAGCTAACAAAGTGTGCAAGCTCCAACGATCAATCTATGGTCTGGTGCAAGCCTCTCGGAGTTGGAATAAACGCTTTGATAGTGTGATCAAAGCATATGGTTTTGTATAGACTTTTGGAGAAGCCTGTATTTACAAGAAAGTGAGTGGGAGCTCTGTAGCATTTCTAATATTATATGTGGACGACATATTGCTGATTGGAAATGATATAGAATTTCTGGATAGCATAAAAGGATACTTGAATAAAAGTTTTTCAATGAAGGACATCGGTGAAGCTGCTTACATATTAGGCATCAAGATCTATAGAGATATATCAAGACGCTTGATTGGACTTTCACAATGCACATACCTTGATAAAGTCTTGAAAAAGTTCAATATGGATCAGGCAAAGAAAGGGTTCTTGCCTGTATTACAAGGTGTAAGATTGAGTCAGACTCAATGCCCGACCACTGCAGAAGATAGAAGAAAAATGAAAGAAGTTCCCTATGCTTCAGCCATAGGCTCTATCATGTATGCAATGCTGTGTACCAGACTGATGTGTGCCTTGGTATTAGCTTAGCAGGGAGGTACCAAAGTAATCCAGGAGTGGATCACTGTACAGCGGTCAAGAATATCCTGAAATACCTGAAAAGGACTAAGGATATGTTTCTCGTTTATGGAGGTGACAAAGAGCTTGTCGTAAAGGGTTACGTCGATGCAAGCTTTGACACTGATCGAGACGATTCTAAATCGCAAACCGGATCGTATTTTTATTAAGCGGTGGAGCTGTAAGTTGGTGCAGTTCTAAACAAAGCGTCGTGGCGGGATCTACATGTGAAGCGGAGTACATAGCTGCTTGAAGCAGCAAATGAAGGAGTGCGGATGAAGGAGTTCATTTCCGATCTAGGTGTTATACCTAGTGCATCGGGACCAATGAAGATCTTCTATGACAATCTTGGTGCAATTGCCTTGGCAAAGGAATCCAGATTTCACAAGAGGACCAAGCACATCAAGAGACGCTTCAATTCCATTGGGACCAAGTCCAAGTGGGAGACATAGAGATTTGCAAGATACATACGGATCTAAATATTGCAGACCGTTGACTAAGCCTCTCTCACGAGCAAAACATGATCAGCACCAAGACTCCATGGGTGTGAGAATCATTCTTTGTTTAATCTAGATTATTGACTCTAGTGCAAGTGGGAGGCTGAAGGAAATATGCCCTAGAGGCAATAATAAAGTTATTATTTATTTCCTTATATCATGATAAATGTTTATTATTCATGCTAGAATTGTATTAACGGAAACATAATACATGTGTGAATACATAAACAAGCAGAATGTCACTAGTATGCCTCTACTTGACTAGCTCGTTAATCGAAGATGGTTATGTTTCCTAACCATAGACATGAGTTGTCATTTGATTAAGCGGGATCACATCATTAGGAGAATGATGTGATTGACTTGACCCATTCCGTTAGCTTAGCACTTGATCGTTTAGTATGTTGCTATTGCTTTCTTCATGACTTATACAAAGTTCCTGCAACTATGAGATTATGCAACTCCGTATACCGGAGGAACACTTTGTGTGCTACCAAAGCGTCACAGCGTAATGGGTGATTATAAAGGTACTCTCAGGTGTCTCCAAAAGTATATGTTGAGTTGGCATAATTGAGATTAGGTTTTGTCACTCCGATTGTCGGAGAGGTATCTCTGGGCCTTCTCGGTAATACTCATCGCCTAAGCCTTGCAAGCATTGTAACTAATGAGTTAGTTATGAAATGATGTATTACAGAGCGAGTAAAGAGACTTGCGGTAACAAGATTGAACTAGGTATTGGATACCGGCGATCGAATCTCGGGCAAGTAACATACCGATGACAAAGGAACAACGTATGTTGTTATGCGGTTTGACCGATAAAGATCTTCGTAGAAAATGTAGGAACCAATATGAACATCCAGGTTCCACTATTGGTTATTGACCGAGAATAGTTCTAGGTCATGTCTACATAGTTCTCGAACCCGTAGGGTCCGCACATAACGTTACGATGACAATTTTATGAGTATTGATGTACCGAAGTTTGTTGAGTCCCGGATGTGATCACGGACATGACGAGGAGTCTCGAAATGGTCGAGACATAAGGATTGATATATTGGAAGCCTATGTTTGGACTTGAAATAGTTCGGGTGAAATCGAGATTTTCTTAGGAACACCTTTGGGTTTCTGGAACCCTCCGGGGTTAATGGGCCTTAGTGGGCCATGAGGGAGAAGAGGAGGGCCGGCCGGGGCAGGCCGCGCCCCTCCCCTAGTCCGAATAGGACAAGGAGAGGCGGCGCCCCTTCCTCTTTCCCTCCCCAAGTCCTAATCCAACTAGGAAGGGGAGTCCTACTCGGTGGGAGTAGGACTCCTCGGCCGCCTCCTCCTAGGGCCGGCCGCACCCCCTTGCTCCTTTATATACGGGGGCAGGGGGCACCCCATGGGAGGGAAGTTGATCTACGGATCGTTCCTTAGCCGTGTGCGGTGCCCCCTCCACCATATTCCACCTTGGTCATATCATCGCGGAGTTTAGGCGAAGCCCTGCACCGGTAGAGCATCATCATCGTCACCACGCCGTCGTCTTGTGGAACTCATCCCGACACTTTGCTGGATCGAGTCCGGGGATCGTCATCGAGCTGAACGTGTGCAGAACTCGGAGGTGCCGTGACGTTCGATACTTGGATCGGTCGGATCGTGAAGATGTACGACTACATCAACCGCGTTGTCATAACGCTTCGCTTTCGGTCTCACGAGTGCGTGGACACACTCTCCCCTCTCGTTGCTATGCCATCACCATGATCTTGCGTGTGCGTAGGAATTTTTTTGAAATTACTACGTTCCCCAACAGTTAATGCTAAGATAGACTGCAAAAAGGATGTTGTTACTATTGGCTTGGATGATATGGTTCATGAGTTTTTTTCTCTAAATTTAGTAAACAACATCGTGAAGAAGAATTGCCTAGTAAGGATGAAATTATTGGTCTTGCTTCTATTGCCGTATCTCCTAGTGATCCTTTAGAACACTATTTGCTAGACCATGAAAATGATATGTTCATGAATGAAAGAAGGGAAATAGATGAAGTATTCTTTAAACAGGAACCTATTCTAAAACACAATTTTCCTGTTGAAATCCTAGGGGATCCTCCTCCACCCAAGGGTGATCCCGTGTTTGAGCTTAAACCGTTGCCTGATAATCTTAAATATGCTTATCTTGATGAAAAGAAAATATATCCTGTTATTATTAGTGCTAACCTTTCAGAGCATGAAGAAGAAAGATTATTGAAAACTCTGAAGAAGCACCGTGCCGCTATTGGATATACTCTTGATGATCTTAAGGGCATTAGTCCCACTCTATGTCAACATAAAATAAATTTGGAAGCGGACGCCAAACCCGTTCGTGATCCTCAACGACGTTTGAATCCTAAAATGAAAGAAGTGGTAAGAAAAGAAATACTCAAGCTTCTGGAGGCAGGTATAATTTATCCCGTTGCTGATAGTAAGTGGGTAAGTCATGTCCATTGTGTCCCTAAGATGGGAGGTATTACTGTTGTCCCTAATGATAAAGATGAATTGATCCCTCAAAGAATTATCACAGGTTATAGGATGGTAATTGATTTCCGCAAATTAAATAAAGCTACTAAGAAAGATCATTACCCCTTACCTTTTATTGATCAGATGCTAGAAAGATTATGCAAACATACACATTATTGCTTTCTAGATGGTTATTCTGGTTTCTCTCAAATACCTGTGTCGGCTAAAGATCAATCAAAGACTACTTTTACATGCCCTTTTGGTACTTTTTCTTATAGACGTATGCCTTTTGGTCTATGTAATGCACCTGCTACCTTTCAAAGATGCATGATGGCTATATTCTCTGACTTTTGTGAAAAGATTTGTGAGGTTTTCATGATTTTCCGTCTATGGATCCTCTTTTGATGATTGCTTGAGCAATCTTGATCGAGTTTTGCAGAGATGTGAAGAAACTAATCTTGTCTTGAATTGGGAAAAGTGCCATTTTATGGTTAATGAAGGTATTGTCTTGGGGCACAAAGTTTCTGAAAGAGGTATTGAAGTTGATAAAGCCAAGGTTGATGCTATTGAAAAGATGCCATGTCCGAAGGACATCAAAGGTATAAGAAGTTTCCTTGGTCACGCCGGATTTTATAGGAGGTTCATTAAGGACTTCTCAAAAATTTCTCGGCCTCTGACTAATTTATTACAAAAAGATGTACCATTTGTCTTTGATGATGATTGTGTAGAAGCATTTGAAATACTTAATAAAGCATTAGTCTCTGCACCTGTTGTCCAGCCACCTAATTGGAATTTACCCTTTGAAATTATGTGTGATGCTAGTGATTATGCTGTAGGTGCTGTTCTAGGGCAAAGAGTTGATAAGAAATTGAATGTTATCCATTATGCTAGTAGGACTCTAGACAATGCTCAAAGAAATTATGCTACTACCGAAAAGGAACTTTTAGCAGTTGTATTTGCTTGTGATAAATTCAGACCCTATATTGTTGATTCTAAAGTAACTATTCACACTGATCATGCTGCTATTAAATATCTTATGGAAAAGAAAGATGCAAAGCCTAGAATTATTAGATGGGTTCTCTTGCTACAAGAATTTGATTTACATATTGTTGATACAAAAGGAGCTGAGAACCCCGTTGCAGACAACTTGTCTAGGTTAGAGAATGTTCTTGATGACCCACTACCTATTGATGATAGCTTTCCTGATGAACAATTAAATGTCATAAGCACTTCTCGTAGCACTCCATGGTATGCTGATTATGCTAATTATATTGTTCCTAAATTTATACCACCTAGCTTCACATACCAGCAAAAGAAAAAGTTTTTCTATGATTTGCGACATTACTTTTGGGATGACCCACATCTTTATAAAGAAGGAGTAGATGGAGTTATTAGACGTTGTGTGCCTGAGCATGAACAGGAACAAATCCTACGCAAGTGTCACTCCGAAGCTTATGGAGGACACCACGCTGGAGATAGAACTGCACATAAGGTATTGCAATCCGGTTTTTATTGGCCTACTCTCTTCAAGGATGCCCGTAAGTTTGTCTTGTCTTGTGATGAATGTCAAAGAATTGGTAATATTAGTAGACGTCAAGAAATGCCTATGAATTATTCACTTGTTATAGAACCATTTGATGTTTGGGGCTTTGATTATATGGGACCTTTTCCTGCCTCTAATGGATATACACATATTTTGGTTGGTGTTGATTACGTTACTAAGTGGGTAGAAGCTATTCCAACTAGTAGTGCTGATAATAACACTTCTATTAAAATGCTTATGGAAGTTATTTTTCCGAGGTTTGGAGTCCCTAGATATTTAATGACTGATGGTGGTTCACACTTTATTCATGGTGCTTTCCGTAAAATGCTTGCTAAATATGACGTTAATCATAGAATTGCGTCTCCTTATCACCCATGATCTAGTGGTCAAGTAGAATTGAGAAATAGAGAGCTCAAATTAATTTTGCAAAAGACTGTTAATAGGTCTAGAAAGAATTGGTCCAAGAAACTTGATGATGCATTATGGGCCTATAGAACTGCATATAAGAATCCTATGGGTATGTCTCCGTATAAAATGGTTTATGGAAAAGCATGTCACTTACCTCTCGAACTAGAACATAAGGCATATTGGGCTATTAAAGAGCTCAACTATGATTTCAAGCTTGTCGGTGAGAAAAGGTTATTTGATATTAGCTCACTTGATGAATGGAGAACCCAAGCTTATGAAAATGCAAAGTTGTTTAAAGAAAAGGTTAAAAGATGGCATGACAAAAGGATACAAAAGCGTGAGTTTAATGTAGGTGATTATGTATTGCTATACAACTCTCATTTAAGATTTTTTGCAGGAAAACTTCTCTCTAAATGGGAAGGTCCCTACGTTATCGAGGAGGTCTATCGTTCGGTGCTATAAAATCAACAACCGAAGGTACAAATCCGAAGGTGGTAAGCGGTCAAAGAATCAAACACTATATTTCAGGTAATCCTATAAATGTTGAAACCAATATTATTGAAACCGTAACCCGGAGGAATACATAAGGACACTTTCCGGACCATTTAGGACTCGAAAAGGAATAGGTATGTGGTGCGGTAAGTAAACCGACTCCAAAACAATTTTAAGGCAATTTTTCTCAGTTTCGGAATATTTAGAAAAATAGAAAAATAAGTGGCAGTCCGGGAAGGACACGAGGGCCCCACGAGGGTGGTGGGCGCGCCCTACCCCCCTGGGCGTGCCCCCTACCTCGTGAGCTCCTCATGCGCCCTCCGGAATCCGTTTTCTTGCACGATACGTATTTTGGTCGGTAAACATTCATTATATATTCTCCCGAAGGTTTTGACTCCCGTATCACGCAAATATCCTCTGTTTTCGTTTCTAGCTGTCTCTGTTGCAGATTTAGAGCACCATGACTTCTCCCTCCTCCAACAACGAAGACAAGGATGCTTGGTTAATGAAGATAGAGTTGAAAAGAGAAGAACCAGAAGAGATCAAGAAGGCCATGGAGGTTCAAGCTCTGGTGGTGAAAGAAGAAGACATCCATCAACCTTTACTTAACCTTTTCACTCCAACAGAGATTGAAGCTTTCAAGATGATTGAGTTAGCCCGCATACATAACAAGTATCTCACACAGGAGAATCTTTTGTTGAAGGATGATATTGCTGGGCTCAAGGGCATTATCCGCAAGTTGGAGGAGCTATTACGCTCGATGTGCGATTATCCACCGCCATCATCTCCACCTTCTTCACCAACAAAGAGGGAGACATAATCACATGGGTATGGGCACTCCCCTTGGCAACTGCCAATCTTGGGGGAGTTGCCCCGGTATCCTATCACCATCACAACTCCTATCTTTACCGTTTTTCTTAGTTCGATCCTTTTAGCAGTATCCTGATTTAGTAGAATAAAGTCATGGCATGACCTAGTTTTGAGTTTTGTCTTATGATCTCTCTATGTAATCGAGTCTGTGAGCTATATAATAAAGTCTAGTGTTGAGTCAAGGGCTTGATTATTTTTCCATGATCTTGGGTGAATAAAAGAAAAAGAATAAAAATAATCAAAGAGTTCATATTGATCTTATTGAAAGTAATGACTTCACATAGAAAGAGTATGATGATTAAAAGTTGTTGGGAGTTGGCAAATATAGCTTTGGTCATCGTTGCAATTAATAGGAAGTAATAAGGAAAGAGAGGTTTCACATATAGATATATTATCATTGACATCTTTTATGATTGGGAGCACTCATTAAAATATGACATGCTAAAGAGTTGAGGTTGGACAAGGAAGACAACATAATGAGTTATGTTTTCTTACATCTGAGATAAATTATGTTGTCATGGATCCTCTAACGTGTTGAGCTTGCCTTTCCCCCTCATGCTAGCCAAATTCTCAGCACCAAGTAGAGATACTACTTGTGCTTCCAAATACCTTTAAACCAGTTTTGCCATGAGAGTCCACCATATCTACCTATGGATTGAGTAAGATCCTTCAAGAAAGTTGACATTGGTGCAAAGCAATAAAAATTGCTCTAAATATGTATGATTGATTGGTGTGGGAGAAATAAGCTTTATACGATCTTGTGATATGAAAGTAATAAAAGCGACGGACTGCATAATAAAGGTTCATATCACAAGGGGAAATATAAACTGATGTTCTTTCGCATTGAGATTTTGTGCATCCAACCATAAAAGCGCATGGCAACCTCTGCTTCCCTCTGCGAAGGGCCTATCTTTTAGTATTATCGTTTACCTTATGCAAGAGTCACGGTGATCTTCACCTTTCCTTTTTCATTTTATCCTTTGGCAAGCTCGGCATGTTGGAAAGAACATGATATACATATCTAATTGGATGTAGGGGAGCATGAGTTATTATTGTTGACATTACCCTTGAGGTAAAAGGTTGTGGGGCAAAACTATAAGCCCCTATCTTTCTCTGTGTCCGATTAAAACTCCGTAACCACGAGTATTGCGTGAGTGTTAGCAATTATGAAGGACTAAATGATAGTTGAGTATGTGGACTTGCTTTTAAGCTCTGACATAGACTCTTTCCGATGTTATGATAAATTGCGATTGCTTCAATGACTGAGGTTATAACTTGTTGGTGCTCAATAAGGTTTCTGATTCATACTTCCGCATTGTGAAAAGATCATCACTTGAACATAAGTAATCATATGACAAAATCTATATATGTTGCTGTTATGAGAATAATCATGATGCCTGCATGTCCGTATTTTATTTTTATCGATGCCTCTACTTCTAAACATGAGGACATATTTATTGTTATCGGCTTTTCGCTTGAGGACAAGCAAGGTCTAAGCTTGGAGGAGTTTATACGTCCATTTTGCATCATGCTTTTATATCGATATTTATTGCATTATGGGCTGTTATTTCACGTTATGTCACAATACTTATGGCTATTCTCTCTTATTTTACAGGGTTTACATGAAGAGGTAGAATGCCGGCAGCTGGAATTCTGGGCTGGAAAAGGAGCAAATATTTGAAGCCTATTCTGTGCAACTCCAAAAGTCCTGAAACTCCACGGAATACCTTAAAATAAATAAAGAAATATTGTCGCCAAAGATGAAGGCCAGGGGGCCCACACCCTGCTCACGAGGATGGGGGGCCCGCCCCCCTGGGGCGCGCCCCCTACCTCGTGGGCCCCCTGGTGGATCTCCGACGCCCATCTTCTCCTATATGAAGACTTTTGTCAAGAAAAAAATTAGAAGGAACCTTTCGGGACGAGACTCCGACGCCACGAGGCGGAACCAATCTAGGGCTCCGGCAGAGCTGTTCTGCCGGGGACACTTCCCTCTGGGAGGGGGAAATCATCGTCATCATCATCACCAACGCTCCTCTCATCGGGAGAGGGCAATCTCCATCAACATCTTCATCAACACCATCTCATCTCCAAACCCTAGTTCATCTCTTGTATCCAATTCTTGTCTCCATGTCCGGGATTGGTGCTAGTAGGTTGCTAGTAGTGTTGATTACTCCTTGTAGTTGATGCTAGTTGGTTTATTTGGTGGAAGATCATATGTTCATATCCTTAATGCATATTATTACCCTCTGATTATGAACATGAATATGCTTTATGAGTAGTTCGTTTGTTCCGAGGACAAGGGAGAAGTCTTGCTATTAGTAGTCATGTGAATTTGGTATTAGATTCGATATTTTGATAAGATGTATGTTGTCTAGCCTCTAGTGGTGTTATGTGAGCGTCGACTACATAACACTTCACCATTATTTGGGCCTAGAGGAAGGCATTGGGAAGTAATAAGTAGATGATGGGTTGCTAGAGTGATGAAGCTAAACCCTAGTTTATCGTTGCTTCGTAAGGGCTGATTTGGATCCATATGTTTCATGCTATGGTTAGGTTTACCTTAATACTTTTGTTGTAGTTGAGGATGCTTGCGATAGAGGTTAATCATAAGTGGGATGCTTGTTCAAGTAAGAACAGCACCCAAGCACCGGTCCACCCACATATCAAATTATCAAAGTACCGAACGCGAATCATATGAGCGTGATGAAAACTAGCTTGACGATATTCCCATGTGTCCTCGGGAGCGCTTTTCCTATTATAAGAGTTTGTTCAGGCTTGTCCTTTGCTACAAAAAGGATTGGGCCACCTTGTTGCACTTTATTTACTCTTGTTATTTGTTGCTCGTTACAATTTACCTTATCACAAAACTATCTGTTACCACTTATTTCAGTACTTGCAGAGAATACCTTGCTGAAAACCGCTTATCATTTCCTGCTGCTCCTCGTTGGGTTCGACACTCTTACTTATCGAAAGGACTACGATTGATCCCCTATACTTGTGGGTCATCATGGACTCTTGCAGCCGTTACCCTTCGTGGGTTGAAGTCCCCATCAACGTGGATGTACGATAGCACCACCTATCGGAACCACGACAAAAACATCCGTGTCTCCAATTGTGTTTGCCTTCTCAAACTCCTCCCCTTTACCTTCATATGCAATTGTTTTACATTCCGCTGCTATACTCTTAGAATTGCATGTGTAGGTTGATTACTTGACTTGTGCTAAGTTGCTAAAATCTGCCAAGAACTAAAATTGGGAAAAGGCTAGATTTTTATTTGGTCAAGTAGTCTAATCACCCCTTCAAGACATACTTTCGATCCTACAAGTGGTATCAGAGCTTTGGTCTCCATTTGCTTTGATCTTCATAGCTTTTGATGGTCATAGCCTTGGTTCCACAACCTAGAATAGTATGGCGTCTAGCGAGGGAAATTACCACCGTAGAGGTCCTTACTTTGATGGTACTAATTTTGCTAGTTGGAAGCATAAGATGAAAATGCATATTCTTGGACGTAACCCCGCCGTTTGGGCTATTGTGTGTATTGGCTTGCAAGGTGAATTCTTTGATGGGAGAGAACTGAACCGTGAAGCTACCGCGGAAGAGTTGAAGATGCTGCAATACAATGCTCAAGCTTGTGATATCCTCTTGAACGGATTGTGCCCCGAAGAATTCAACAAAATCAGCTGTCTTGAGAATGCAAAGGAAATTTGGGATACATTGATTGATATGCACGAAGGACGGTACCGACTCCGTCAAGGAATCCAAGTTAGATGTGCATCAAAGTCAGCTTGACAAGTTCAAAATGAAGGATGGTGAAGGTGTCGCTGAAATGTACTCTAGGCTTGCTCTTATCACAAATAAGATTGTCGGCTTAGGAAGTGAAGAGATGACCGACAAATTCATCATCAAGAAGATCCTAAGAGCTTTGGATGGAAAATATGATACTGTGTGCACATTGATCCAAATGATGCCAAATTACAAAGATCTCAAGCCAACGGAAGTCATTGGAAGAATTGTTGCTCATGAGATGTCACTCAAGGATAAGGAGGAGCTCCACAACAAGTCAAGTGGTGCTTACAAAGCCTCATGTGAAGCCCCCACATCATCAGGTGAGAAACAAACCTTCAATGAAGAATTGAGCCTAATGGTGAAGAACTTCAACAAGTTCTATAAGAGCACAAGCAAGGAAAGAAGTTCCAAGTCAAGGTCCTACAATGAAAAAGGATATTCTAGTCGTGAGCGTAATTGCTACAATTGTGGAAGACCCAGACACTATTCCAATGAGTGTACGGCACCCTACAGAAGAAGAGAAGATTCTCCAAAAATAAGAAGTAGAAGAGAAGAATCACCATCAAGAGAAAGAAGGAGTAGAGATGATCGTTATGAGCGAAGAACATCCCGGAGAAGCAAGGATTAAGTAAAGGAAGGACAAGTCATCAAGGAGCTACACAAAGCGAAGACATCAAGCTCATGTTGGTGAATGGGTATCCGCTCCGACTCCGACAATCACTCCGAGAGAAGCTATCACTCGACTCGAATATACTCAAGATGAAGGTGTTGCGGTCTAGCACTTGTGTCTACCAACTCCTACGACATATTTGATTCACCAAATGAAGGACTTGGAAGATGCTTCATGGCTAAAGGCCCAAAGGTATCACACCCCGAGTATGTTGATTTCAGTAGTGATGAAGATGACTTGTTAGGTGATGATGATTTACTTGTTGACAACTCTAGTGATGAATACTATGATGAAACGTCAATTAATCATGCTAATCAAGATAAAACGAATGACAATGATAAGGAGAAGATTGAGCTCCTGACTAAAGAACTAAACACTCTTAAGTTAGCTCATGAAACTATCTTAGGAGATCATCGAGAACTTTTAAGGACTCATGAGAAGTTAGGCTTTGAAAAGCTCAACCTTGAGCAAGAGCATGAGTTCTTAAAAACAATCAATGATGATCTTCGCAAGAAAAGTTCTTCTTACATTGCCAAGCGTTTACTCTTATCTACTTACATGCCTCAAGTCAAGTCTAGTAACAAGAACAAGAAAGATTCTTCCTCTAGTAGTAACAATAATCATGCTAAATCCAATGTTGTTGCTTCTAGTAGTTCTCTTGATTCCACTAATGATTCTCTTATCCAAGTTACACTTGAGCAAGAAAATAGCCTTTTGAAGGGAATTGTAGAGAAAGGTGTTTACAAGAGCCTTGCCGGGAGTAAGCAATTCGAGGAAATTGTACGCAAGCAAGGAAGGCACCGGAAGAACCAAGGTGTTAGTTTTGAACGAAAGTTCAATGCCAATGGAGTTGAGTGGGAAGAAGATCAATATATACCCCAAGACGAAGTTTGTTCCTCAACAAGAGAAATATGATCCTACTTCTTTCAAAGGGACACAAGCTCAAGATGATCTTCCACCACAAGACCACAATTAAAAAGGCAAGGACAAGCTTCAAGAGGAGATTGATGCATTTGAAGAAGCTCCTAAGGCCTTAGCCAAGTGGTTTCCCAAGACTACATCAAGTTCTACTTCATCAAGTTCCACTACGACTCCAAGGATTCCCATCAAGATGATGTGGATCCCGAAGAAGAAGAACTAGAGAGTTCTTGAGGGTGACTCCGCCAACAAACTTCACTCATATCATTTTGGCAAGAACAATTGTAATCAACTTCCACATCTTGCACTAGTTCAAGGAGTCACAAACCCTCTTGTTGGTAAGACAAGGGACAAGGTAACCTAATGCTTTCATGGACATCATCTTGTGTGTGCATCACTCTATGTCTATGGATATCCTTGTGTGTTCCTTGTGGGACTAACCCGTGTAGGTATTGAAAGTGCAACTCACTCCAAAGGATTGCTCCAAATGATCTACATCAACATTAAGCATCCACATCTTCAACACCTACATGAAGTCTTCATCGACAAAACCAAGGTTAGTTCATCCCTCTTAGGGGGGATCTCACATCTAGGGGGAGATTTACTCTAAGAATTGAGCTAAAGCAACTCTAATGGTGTGAACACAACAATGCTTTATGTAAAAGTGGTAACCCCACTTGTGCTTAAACGATGAGTATGACCTATGATCAAATGTTCTCATTTGACTCCTAAGTCAATATACTCATATATAGATGACCTAGTCATCGCCAATTGCTTGATAGATGCTAGAATTGTGTGTGCATGCTTTGTCACATATTTCATTTGCCATTTTATTGTGTGAGCATGTTGGTTGCATATTTTACTCATTCGAGGACATCCACTTGTAGTTTTGATTGTTTGGTTTCTTTTTCTTTTGCCAAGTGGATGGACAAGAATGCCTAAGAACCTTCTCTAGCTATCTATGATTTTCTTGTCTCAAACTCTATTCATGCTATATCACAAAGTTTGATCAAGTCAGGTTCGAACCACTCTGTGTGAGGAGCACTCGGAGTCCCCGATTCGTCATAGAATTAAACTTCCAAAACCTCTTTGTGCATTTCGGTCTGACCGATTCAACCTTTTCGGTAGTACCAAGATCATTAAGTTGATCTAGGTTTTTAATCTCGGTGCAAACGATTTGAACTTTTCGGTCACACCGAGTTGCAGTAACTGCTTGCAGTAATGCATCTCGGTGCCACCGAGTTGTTCCACTCGGTCACGCCGACAGGGTTAGGCTATATATACCCCCGAGCCAAAATTTGGAATTTTTTCCGAAACCCTTCGCCCGCGCACAGCCTGCTCTGCCTCTTCGGGTCTCCGGATTGTCCTCCTCGTCGCCAGCGACCTTCCGCCGCTGGTCTCTGCCGCCGTCAACGGGATTCTGCTCCGCCGTTGTCGCCGTAGAAAATCCATCGCCACATTAGGGTATGGATTTGAACTTTGTGCTATTCTTAACTCCGATTCCTAGCACATTGCATTGCCATGAATCTTGCCACGTTTGAAATCTTCCTATCCAGCGAAACTACTCTGTAGATTAGTCTTGGATTGAAAATTTAGGGTTAGGTTTCCGCCGAATTCATCTCGGACCGACCGAGTTGTAGAAATCGGTCTCACCGATTTGGCTCAGGCCATTGCACATGTGGTTCTCGGTCTGACCGAGAATTGCAAATCGGTGTGACCGAGATCAATTCTTTGTGAAACCCTAGCAGTCTTGGTGCCACCGAACTGTGACTCAGTATAATTGAGTTCACTAGTTTAGGTTCCAAAAGTTGCTTCGGTATCACCGAGTTTACAAATCGGTAGCTCCGAAATGCTTTATGTGGAAAACTAAAACTAAGTTTTTGACTCAATTTTTGCAAAAACCTCTGTGCTTTGTGATGCTCATCTACTCTACCTCATCTACATCTATTCACAGGGTCTGTTGTCAGAGTTTGCATTATGTCAGATCAGAGTGACAGTCAGAAAAAGTCTGAGGAGCAAGTTCACATGAGTGAGGGCACTAGTCCCTCTAGCAGTTATGATGAGGGTAGCAGAAGCACACCCACCAATTTGCCAAAGGCAGCCACCAGGGCAAGGAAGAAGAAAACCTTAGATTCTGAAGATGAGGACTATGTTGCTGCTGAGGATGAGGCCACTTCTAAGAAGAAGGTGTTGAACAAGGAATATAGCACAGCTGCTACCACTAAGCCAGGAATGCAAAAGAAGGCACCTGCCAGGAGAATTCCCACTTCCAAACCTAGGAAGATGTTGGAAATATGCCCTAGAGGCAATAACAAAAGTATTATTATTATATTTCCTTGTTCATGATAATTGTCTTTTATTCATGCTATAATTGTATTATCCAAAAATCGTAATACACGTGTGAATACATAGACCACAAAATGTCCCTAGTGAGCCTCTAGTTGACTAGCTCGTTGATCAACAGATAGTCATGGTTTCCTGACTATGGACATTGGATGTCATTGATAACGGGATCACATCATTAGGAGAATGATGCACTACTAGAAAAAGGCCTACTAATGGCGCACCGGTTTTGCCTACTAATGGCGCACTACCGGTGCGCCATTACTAGCACGCCATTAGTATTTTTTACTAATGGCGCACCACTGGTGCGCCATTAGTAGCTGGTATACTAATGGCGCACCATGTAGTGCGCCATTAGTATAGCCCATGGTGCGCCATTAGTATACCAGATACTAATGGCGCACCACATAGAAGTGCGCCATTAGTATACACTAATGGCGCACCACATAGAAAGTGGTGCGCCATTAGTAACTTTTTTTTTTCAAATTTTTTTTTCAAATTTTTTTCAGAAATTTGAAAATTTCAAATTTTTTTTTCAAAATTTTTTCAAAATTTTTTTTCAATTTTTTCTTAATCTCAGTTCACTATGGCTTAATCTCGGGTCAATATGCTTAATCTCAGGTCAAATCGCACTCCGTGGTCAAACTTCCCGAAAGGTCACCCATCCTCACACTACTCCAGCCCAAGCACGCTTAACTTCAGAGTTCTATCCAACCCAAACAACAGCTCACTTCACGGGCACTTGTTGATATATCTAGCATATCAATCCTGTTATACCTTGTTGATGTCTAGGACTTTGTTCATGTTCATGACTATGATGAAATTTTGAAAAATATTTCAAACTTCCCGGTCATATTACATATCATTTTTTTAAAAATAAAAAGAAATTCAAAACCAATTTTTTTTCTGTTACTAGTGGCGCACCACATCCACGGTGCGCCACTAGTAAGTTTGAAATTTTTTGAATTTTTTTGCCGCTAGATCTTGAAAGCCCCGTAACTTTTTTTCTGTTATGTTTTTGGGGATTTTGAAAATGTTTAACGGGGTTCCCCCGTTAAATTTGGATGTAACTTTTCGAGTAGATGATTTTTCATATAAAAAACTTTTTCATCCGAGTTAGTATGCAAAAGTTATGCCCATTTTTACAAATTCTCGAGAGATTTTGCAAATGAAGTCAAAATTCATATTTGCAAATTTTCCCAACAACTAGACCACATATCACATGGGAAACTTATTTTATTTTATTTTTTTGACATTTTCATCATTTTCTTTTATTTTTCTAAAAGCTGAAAAGGCGATCCATGTGGGGTGCATTGGTGGAAGGTGGCCAAGTTACTAATGGCGCACCGTGGGGTGGTGCGCCATTACTAGTTCAACTAGTAATGGCGCACCACTCCCACGATGCGCCATTAAGTTTTGAAAAAAATAAAAAAATGATATTTTTTTGATTTTTTTTTGGAAAAAACTTAGTAATGGCGCACCAGTGGAAAGTGCGCCATTACTAGTTAAAACTAGTAATGGCGCACCGAGACATGGTGCGCCATTAGTAACAAATTTTTTATTTATTTTTTACATTTTTTTCAAAACTACTAATGGCGCACGACGGATGTGGTGCGCCATTACTATGTCAATTAGTAATGGCGCACTATGCATCGGTGCGCCATTAGTAACAATTTTTTTTGTTTTTTTCTAAACTACTAATGGCGCACCACACACCAGGTGCGCCATTAGTAATATATTACTAATGGCGCACCGAGACATGGTGCGCCATTAGAATATAGTAATGGCGCACCACATCACAGGTGCGCCATTAGTACCCATTCCATCTATAGCCCTTTTTGTAGTAGTGATGTGATGGACAAGACCCAATCCTAAGCATAGCACAAGATCATGTAGTTCATTTTGCTAGAGCTTTTCCAATGTCAAGTATCTCTTCCTTAGACCATGAGATCGTGTAACTCCCGGATACCGTAGGAGTGCTTTGGGTGTACCAAGCGTCACAACGAATCGGGTGACTATAAAGGTGCATTACGGTATCTCCAAAAGTGTACATTGGGTTGACACGAATCGAGGCTGGGATTTGTCACTCTGTATGACGGAGAGGTATCCTTGGGCCCACTCGGTAGTGCATCATCATAATGAGCTCAAAGTGACCAAGTGTTTGGTCACGGGATCATCTGTCTGATGCAGTAAAGTGACTTGCGGCAGCGAGATTGAATGAGGTATTGGGATACCGACGATCGAATCTCGGGCAAGTAAAATACCGATTGACAAAGGGAATAGTATACGGGTTGATTGAATCCTCGACATCGTGGTTCATCCAATGATATCATCGAGGAGCATGTGGGAGCCAACATGGGTATCCAGATCCGCTGTTGGTTATTGCCCGAGAGCCGTCTCGGTCATGTCGCATGTCTCCCGAACCGTAGGGTCTACACATAAGGTTCGATGGCGCTAGGGTTGTATGAATATGAGTATGCAGCAAACCGAATGTTGTTGAGTCCGGATGAGATCCGGACGTCACGAGGAGTTCGGAATGGCCGGAGGTAAAGATTTCTATATAGGAAGTCTTATTTTGGTGCGCGGAAAAGTTTTGCGCGTTATCGGTATTGTCTGGGAGTGCGAAAGGGGTCCGGGGTCCACCTGCCCGGGGGCCACATGGGCTGTAGGGGTGCGCCTTGGCCTATATGGGCCAAGGGCACCAGCCCCAAGAGGCCCATGTGCCAAGATATAAGAAAAGGGAGAGTCCTAAAGGGAAGGCACCTCAGGGTGCCTTGGGGAGGATGGACTCCTCCCCCTCTTGGCCGCACCCTTCCTTGGAGGAAGGGCAGGCTGTGCCCTCCCCTCTCTTGCACCTATATAAAGGGAGGGAGGGAGGGGTGGCGCACCCATAAGCCTGGCGCCTCCCTTCTCCTGCAACACCTCCTCCTCCTCCCGTAGTTGCTTAGCGAAGCCTGCTGGGAGTTCTGCTGGATCCACCACCACGCCATCGTGCTGCTGGATCATCATCAACCTCTCCTTCCCCTTGCTGGATCAAGAAGGAGGCGGCGTCATCCGCTCCGCACGTGTGTTGAGCAGCGGAGGTGCTGTCCGTTCAGCACTAGGTCATCGGTGATCTGAATCACGGCGAGTACGACTCCATCATCCCGTTCCATTGAGCGCTTCCGCCACGCGATCTACAAGTGGTATGTAGATGCAATCACTCTCCATGACTCGTTTCTAGATGAACTCATAGATGGATCTTGGTGAAACCGTAGAATTTTTTTAATTTTCTGCAACGTTCCCCAACAGTGGCATCATGAGCTAGGTCTATGCGTAGTTCTCTATTGCATGAGTAGAACACAATTTTGTTGTGGGCGTAGATCTTGTCAACTTGCTTGCCGCTACTAGTATTATCTTGCTTCAGCGGTATTGTGGGATGAAGCGGCCCGGACCATCCTTACACATACGCTTACGTGAGACCGGTTCCACCGACTGACATGCACTAGTTGCATAAGGTGGCTGGCGGGTGTCTGTCTCTCCCACTTTAGTTGGAGCGGATTCAATGAAAAGGGTCCTTATGAAGGGTAAATAGAAGTTGAAAAAATCACGTTGTGGTTATTCGTAGGTAAGAAAACTTCTTGCTAGAAACCAATTGCAGCCACGTAAAAGATGCAACAACAATTAGAGGACGTCTAACTTGTTTTTGCAGCAATTGTCATGTGATGTGATATGGCCAGAAGTTGTGATGAATGATGAATGATATATTGTGATGTATGAGATCATGTTCTTGTATTAGGAATCACGACTTGCATGTCGATGAGTATGACAACCGGCAGGAGCCATAGGAGTTGTCTTTATTTTTGTATGACCTGCGTGTCATTGAAGAACGCCATGTAAATTACTTTACTTTGTTGCTAAACGCGTTAGCCATAGAAGTAGAAGTAGTCGTTGGCATGACAACTTCATGAAGACACGATGATGGAGATCATGGTGTCATGCCGGTGACAAGATGATCATGGAGCCCCGAAGATGAAGATCATAGGAGCTATATGATATTGGCCATATCATGTCACTACTTTATATAATTGCATGTGATGTTTATTATGTTTATGCATCTTGTTTACTTAGAACGACGGTAGTAAATAAGATGATCCCTCATAACAATTTCAAGAAAGTGTTCTCCCTAACTGTGCACCGTTGCTAAAGTTCGTCGTTTCGAAGCACCACGTGATGATCGGGTGTGATAGATCCTTACATTCACATACAACGGGTGTAAGACAGTTTTACACATGCAATACACTTAGGTTAACTTGACGAGCCTAGCATGTACAGACATGGCCTCGGAACACAAGAGACCGAAAGGTCGAACATGAGTCGTATGGAAGATACGATCAACATGGAGATGTTCACCGACGATGACTAGTCCGTCTCACGTGATGATCGGACATGTCCTAGTCGACTCGGATCATGTAACACTTAGATGACTAGAGGATGTCAAATCTGGTGGGAGTTCATTACATAATTTGATTAGATGAACTTAATTATCATGAACATTAGTCTAAAATCTTTGCAAAATGTCTTGTAGATCAAATGGCCAATGCTCATGTCACCATGAACTTCAGCGCGTTCCTAGAAAACCAAGCTGAAAGACGATGGCAGCAACTATTGGACTGGGTCGGAACACGAGATCATCCTCATAGCAGCCAAGAAACAATATGTCCTAGAAGCACCGCTAGGTGATGCACCCATCGAAGAACCAAGACATTATGAATGCTTGGCAGTCTCGTGCTGATGATTACTCCCTCGTTCAGTGCGGCATGCTTTACAGCTTAGAACCGGGGCTCCAAAAGCGTTTTGAGCAACACGGAGCATATGAGATGTTCGAGGAGCTAAAAATGGTTTTCCAAGCTCATACCCGGGTCGAGAGATATGAAGTCTCCGACAAGTTCTACAGTTGTAAGATGGAGGAAAATAGTTTTGTCAGTGAGCACATACTCAAAATGTCTGGGTTGCACAACCGCCTGTCCTAGCTGGACATTAACCTCCCGGACGAGGTGGTCATTGACATAATCCTTCATTCGCTCCCACCAAGCTACAAGAGCTTTGTGATGAACTACAATATGCAGGGGATGGTGAAAACTATTCCTGAAGTATTTTCAATGCTGAAGTGAGCAGAGGTAGAAATCAAGAAGGAGCATCAAGTGTTGATGGTCAATAAAACCACTAACTTCAAGAAGGGCAAGGGAAATAAGAACTTCAAGAAGGACGACAAGGATGTTGCCGCGCCCGTAAGCCGATTGCGGGAAGAAGTCAAAGAATGGACCCAAGCACGAGGCTGAGTGCTTTTATTGCAAAGGAAGGGTCCTTTGGAAGCGGAACTGCCCCAAATACTTAGCAGACAAGAAGGCCGGCAACACTAAAGGTATATTTGATATACTTTAATTGATGTGTACCTTACCAGTACTCGTAGTAACTCCTGGGTATTTTATACCGGTGCCGTTGCTCATATATGTAACTCATAGCAGGAGCTGCGGAATAAACGGAGACTGGCGAAGGACGAGGTGACGATGCACGTCGGGAATGGTTCCAAGGTCGATGTGATCGCCGTCGGCACGCTACCTCTACATTTACCTACGGGATTAGTTTTAAACCTCAATAATTGTTATTTAGTACCAAGTTTGAGCATGAACATTGTATCGGGACCTCGTTTAATCGAGATGGCTACTCATTTAAATCCGAGAATAATGGTTGTTCTATTTATATGAGAGAAATGTTTTATGGTCATGCTCCGATGGTCAATGGTTTATTCTTAATGAATCTCGAACGTAATGTTACACATGTTCATAGTGTGAATACCAAAAGATGTAAAGTTGATAACGATAGTCCCACATACTTGTGGCATTGCCGCCTTGGTCACATTGGTGTCAAGCGCATGAAGAAGCTCCATGCTGATGGACTTTTAGAGTCTCTTGATTATGAATCATTTGACACATGTGAACCATGCCTCATGGGCAAGATGACCAAGACTCCGTTCTCGGAACAATGGGCGAGCAACCAACTTATTGGAAATCATACATACCGATGTATGCGGTCCAATGAGTGTTGAGGCTCATGGAGGATATCGTTATGTTCTCACTCTCCGATGACTTGAGTAGATATGGGTATGTCTACTTGATGAAACACAAGTCTGAGACCTTTGAAAAGTTCAAGGAATTTCAGAATGAAGTAGAGAATCAACGTGACGAAAGATAAAATTCTTGCGATCAGATCGTGGAGGAGAATATTTAAGTCACGAATTTGGTACACACTTAAGGAAATGTGGAATCGTTTCACAACTCACGCCGCTGGAACACCTCGGCATGCGGTGTGTCCGAGCGTCGTAATCGCACTCTATTGGATATGGTGCGATCTATGATGTCTCTTACCGATTTACCGCTATCATTTTGGGGATCGCTCTAGAGACAACTACATTCACTTTAAATAGGGCACCGTCTAAATCCGTTGAGGCGACACCGTATGAATTATGGTTTGGGAAGAAACCTAAGCTATCGTTTCTAAAAGTTTGGGGATGCGATGCTTATGTCAAGAAACTTCAACCTGAAAAGCTCAAACCCAAGTCGGAAAAATCGTCTTCATAGGATACCCTAAGGAAACCATTGTATATACCTTCTACCTTAGATCCGAAGGCAAGATCTTTGTTGCCAAGAACAGATCCTTTACGGAAAAGAGTTTCTCTCGAAAGGAGTAAGTGGGAGGAAAGTAGAACTTCGATGAAGTACTACCTCTTGAACCGGAAAGTAGTGCAGCTCGGGAAAATGTTCTGTGGTGCCTACACCGGCGGAGAGGAAATTAATGATGATGATCAAGGTACTTGGATCAAGTTTCTCTTGAACTTCGAGGTCCACAGGACACGTTCCGCACTAGAGTGGTACGACAACCCTGTCACGGAAATCATGTTGTTGAACAACGGTGAACCTTGAACTATGAAGAAGCAATGGCGGGCCCAGATTCCAACAAATGGCTTGAAGCCATGCAATCCGAGATAGGATCCATGTATGAAAACAAAGTATGGACTTTGATAGACTTGCCCGATGATCGGCGAGCGATAGAAAACAAATGGATCTTTAAGAAGAAGACGGACGCGGATGGTAATGTTACCATCTATAAAGCTCGACTTGTCGCTAAGGGTTATCGACAAGTTCAAGGGATTGACTACGATGAGACTTTCTCTCCCGTAGCGAAGCTTAAGTCCGTCCGAATCATGTTAGCAATTGCCGCATACTATGATTATGAGATATGGCAGATGGACGTCAAAACAGCGTTCCTTAACGGTTATCTTAAGGAAGAGCTGTATATGATGCAGCCGGAAGGTTTTGTCGATCCTAAGAATGCTAACAAAGTATGCAAGCTCCAGCGATCCATTTATGGGCTGGTGCAAGCATCTCGGAGTTGGAACATTCGCTTTGATGAGATGATCAAAGCGTTTGGGTTTATGCAGATTTATGGAGAAGCCTGCGTTTACAAGAAAGTGAGTGGGAGCTCTGTAGCATTTCTCATATTATATGTAGATGACATACTTTTGATGGGAAATGATATAGAACTCTTGGACAGCATTAAGGCCTACTTGAATAAAAGTTTTTCAATGAAGGACCTTGGAGAAGCTGCTTATATATTAGGCATCAAGATCTATAGAGATAGATCAAGACGCCTCATAGGTCTTTCACAAAGCACATACCTTGATAAGATTTTGAAGAAGTTCAAAATGGATCAGTTCAAGAAAGGGTTCTTGCCTATACTACAAGGTGTGAGATTGAGCTCGGCTCAATGCCCGGCCACGGCAAAAGATAAAGAAGAGATGAGGGTCATCCCCTATGCCTCGGCCATAGGTTCTATTATGTATGCTATGCTGTGTACCAGACCTGATGTAAACCTTGCCGTAAGTTTGGTAGGAAGGTACCAAAGTAATCCCGGCAAGGAACACTGGACAACGGTCAAGAATATCCTGAAGTACCTGAAAAGGAAAAAGGACATGTTTCTCGTTTATGGCGGTGACGAAGAGCTCGTCATAAAGGGTTACCTCGATGCTATCTTCGACACAGATCTGGATGACTCAAAGTCTCAAACCGGATACGTGTATATGTTAAATGGTGGAGCAGTAAGCTGGTGCAGCTGCAAGCAGAGCGTCGTGGCGGGATCTACATGTGAAGCGGAGTACATGGCAGCCTCGGAGGCAGCACATGAAGCAATTTGGGTGAAGGAGTTCATCACCGACCTAGTAGTCATACCCAATGCGTCGGAGCCGATCAAACTCTTCGGTGACAACACTGGAGCTATTGCACTTGCCAAGGAGCCCAGGTTTCACAAGAAGACCAGGCACATCAAGCGTCGCTTCAACTCCATTCGTGAAAATGTTCAAGATGGGGACATAGAAATTTGCAAAGTGCATACGGATCTGAATGTCGCAGATCCATTGACTAAACCTCTTCCGCGAGCAAAACATGATCAACACCAGAACTCTATGGGTGTTCGATTCATCACAATGTAACTAGATTATTGACTCTAGTGCAAGTGGGAGACTGTTGGAAATATGCCCTAGAGGCAATAATAAAAGTATTATTATTATATTTCCTTGTTCATGATAATTGTCTTTTATTCATGCTATAATTGTATTATTCGGAAATTGTAATACACGTGTGAATACATAGACCACAAAATGTCCCTAGTGAGCCTCTAGTTGACTAGCTCGTTGATCAATAGATAGTCATGGTTTCCTGACTATGGACATTGGATGTCATTGATAACGGGATCACATCATTAGGAGAATGATGTGATGGACAAGACCCAATCCTAAGCATAGCACAAGATCGTGTAGTTCGTTTTGCTAGAGCTTTTCCAATGTCAAGTATCTCTTCCTTAGACCATGAGATCGTGTAACTCCCGGATACCATAGGAGTGCTTGGTGTACCAAGCGTCCTGGCGAAGCTGGGTGACTACAAAGGTGCATTACAGGTATCTCCAAAAGTGTCTGTTGGGTTGACACGGATCGAGACTGGGATTTGTCACTCCGTATGACGAAGAGATATCACTGGGCCCACTCGGTAGTGCATCATCATAATGAGCTCAAAGTGACCAAGTGTTTGGTCACGGGATCATGCATTATGGTACGAGTAAAGTGACTTGCCGGCAATGAGATTGAATGAGGTATTGGGGTACCGACGATCGAATCTCGGGCAAGTAAAATACCGATTGACAAAGGGAATAGTATACGGGGTTGATTGAATCCTCGACATCATGGTTCATCCGATGATATCATCGAGGAGCATGTGGGAGCCAACATGGGTATCCAGATCCCGCTTTTGGTTATTGCCCAAGAGCCGTCTCGGTCATGTCTGCATGTCTCCCGAACCCGTAGGGTCTACACACTTAAGGTTCGGTGACGATAGGGTTGTATGAATATGAGTATGCAGCAAACCGAATGTTGTTGAGTCCGGATGAGATCCGGGCGTCACGAGGAGTTCGGAATGGTCAGAGGTAAAGATTTATATATAGGAAGTCTTATTTTGGTCGCAGGAAAAGTTTAGTGCGTTATCGGTATTGTCTGGGGAGTGCCGAAGGGGTCCGGGGTCCACCGGGGTCCACCTGCCTGGGGGCCACATGGGCTGTGGGGTGCGCCTTGGCCTATATGGGCCAAGGGCACCAGCCCCAAGAGGCCCATGCGCCAAGATATAAGAAAAGGGGCGTCCTAAAGGGGAAGGCACCTCAGGGTGCCTTGGGAGGATGGACTCCTCCCCACTCTTGGCCGCACCCTTCCTTGGAGGAAGGGCAAGGCTGCGCCCTCCCCTCTCTTGCACCTATATAAAGGGAGGGAGGGAGGTGGCCGCACCCATAAGCCTGGCGCCTCCTCCTCCCTGCAACACCTCCTCCTCCTCTCGTAGTTGCTTAGCGAAGCCCTGCCGGAGTTCTGCTGCATCCACCACCACGCCGTCGTGCTGCTGGATCATCATCAACCTCTCCTCCCCCTGGCTGGATCAAGAAGGAGGAGACGTCATCTGCTCCGTACATGTGTTGAACGCGGAGGTGCTGTCCGTTCAGCACTAGGTCATCGGTGATCTGAATCACAGCGAGTACGACTCCATCATCCCCGTTCCATTGAATGCTTCCGCACGCGATCTACAAGTGGTATGTAGATGCAATCACTCTCCCATGACTTGTTGCTAGATGAACTCATAGATGGATCTTGGTGAAACCATAGAAAACATTTTAATTTTCTGCAACGTTCCCCAACAGAAGGTTGCCACTGGTGAAACCATGAAGTTCACCATTGAGTCTGATGATGAAGCTGCTGGCCAAGATAAGAAGAAGAAGAAGAAGAGAGTCAGAACTACTACTGCCAAAGTACTTGGCAAGCCCTCTATGAGGAGAGACTCTGAAGAAGAAGAGGAAGAGGTTGCTGCACCAGCACCTAAAGCTCAGAAGCTGATGGGAGATGCTATAAGATCAGGGGCTGCTCGACCTAAGCCCAAAGATGCTCCCAAGGCTACTGCTCCTAAGCCCAAGTCTGCACCTAAGAGGAACACTAGGAGTATTCCAGCTGAAGAGAAGAACAAGGCCCTAGTGCCTGAAGCTGCTGAAGAAGATGAAGATTCACTTGTCTTGAGAAAGTTGAAGCCCAAGATTCCTGATCATAATGATGCTCATCCAGGTGCAGAAGATATGAAGCTCAGGAAGGATGCAGGTCTGAGACTGTGGAGACAGACTGATCCCTATGCTGTCAGAAGAAGAACTGCAGTGGACTACAGGTTCCACACTAAGGAACAACAAGATTTCTATGAGACAGTGTTGCTTGACAAGAAGCCCATAGTATGTGACATGAGATGGGTCGACTGGGAGTACATCAGGAAAAATGAAGAGCACTATCCAGGAGTGTATGACAGCTTCAATGCTTGTGGAGTAGATGACTTTGTTGGCCAGAAGCTCACTGTCGGTGTCAAAACCGGCAGATCTCGGGTAGGGGGTCCCGAACTGTGCGTCTAGGCGGATGGTAACAGGAGACAAGGGACACGATGTTTTTACCCAGGTTCGGGCCCTCTCGATGGAGGTAAAACCCTACTCCTGCTTGATTAATATTGATGATATGGGTAGTACAAGAGTAGATCTACCACGAGATCAGAGAGGCTAAACCCTAGAAGCTAGCCTATGGTATGATTGTTGTTAGTCCTATGGACTAAAACCCCGGTTTATATAGACACCGAATAGGGTTAGGGTTACCTGAGTCGGTTACAATGGTAGGAGATCTACATATCCGTATCGCCAAGCTTGCCTTCCACGCCAAGGAAAGTCCCATCCGGACACGGGACGAAGTCTTCAATCTTGTATCTTCATAGTCCAGGAGTCCGGCCAAAGGCTATAGTCCGGCTATCCGGACACCCCCTAATCCAGGACTCCCTCAGTAGCCCCCGAACCAGGCTTCAATGGCGACGAATCCGGCGCGTAGATTGTATTCGGTATTGCAAGGCGGGTTCTTCTCCAAATCCTGTGTACTTGTTGAATAGTATCCAGCTTCTTGTAAATGTTGCGCTCCTTGGCTTCCACGCCCAATAATGGCCATCTTCCGCGTGTTGAATGAATGCGAAAAGCCAGGGTATTTTTACATTTAGCCCCCTAGCTGCGCAAATGAGCTTCCTATATAAGAGACGGGGATCTAGATCCGAATCACACCACCTTCCCTTTGCGAGCTTTCATCGGAGTGCATCTGACAGAAACCCATTCCATCATGGACAGTCGACGCGGCTCCTCCTCTCGCCCTCCTAGCCCTCAGCCTGGAGATTGGGAGAGATGCTCCGTCCCGCGCAGCGAGTTAGTGACGTTCCAAACCAAGGGGTTTCTTCCCCCAGCCTTCATGGTTCTGGTTCGAGCCATACTCGCCACCTATAAGGGCGGAAAAAAAGTGGAGAGCGTTCCCAGTCCCTCCCAAGGAGAGCGGGTATGCCTTGTCCCTTATTTGATAAGAGGGCTCGGTTTCCAATTCATCCGTTTCTCTGGGGCTCTGGAGTTCTATGGCCTCAGTTGCACAACCTCATGCCTGCCTCCATTACGCATATTGCGGGCTTCGTGGCCCTTTGCGAGCTGTTTTGGGCATCGAGGCTCATTTCGCGCTGTGGAAGAGGTTGTTACGCCTTGTACCCCATTCTCGGGAGGGGTCAATATATCAAGTGGGCGGAGCGAACTATGGCGCATCGCGGGACGGATATCTATCCGGAACCCGAAGAAGGCGTCCAAGACTGGCCTTTGGAATGGTTTTATATAGAAGGCGTCCCCTGCGGACCTGTTGGATCGGCCTCCGGAGTTGATAATGCTCCTTTGAAGATATGCCTAAGTGGCGTCCTCGGAGCCCAGGAGGAGAATGACAGGGGCGTCCTTTACGATGAGCGAATAAGGTTGTTGGCTCATTCGGACTGACCATGATCGGGTCATGGCCACATGCATTATCTTGAGTGCAGCCACTCCGATATAGGGGCCACCCATGTGGGATTTCAGCGGGAGGATGATGCCACCGCCATGGCCGTAAGGGGCGGGATCGGTCGCCGATCTGATGAAGATCTTGTCCGCATTGTACAAGGGAGAAGAGGAAGAATTTCTTAGCGTCAATCCTCGGGATGGGTTTCTATGAACAATCCTCCAAGCCAGTAGCGGACATTTCTTTATGCCCATCCGTTCCATATTCCCATATTTAAGTACCTTATCTTGTGATTTTGACGCAGGAATTGCGCCGGGCCGTAAAGGATATAAACAGCCCACCTCCACAACCCGAGGATCCGGAACGGTCCCTCGATCCGGCCTCCCAAGAGGATCTGGACATATCTGTGGAGCTGATCGATGGGGTATTTTACCAACTGAGCATCGAGAATTCCTAGGTTGCCATTACGGCCGATTACCCCGGAATATTTCCAGCCTCACAGGTAATTGAGACCGAAGTTCCAATACTTTAGAAATGATCCCTCCGTGCTTATCTTTGACCACCGTATCTCAATGGTGTTTTGCAGGGGGAGCCCTTGAGGCGGAAGGCCGAACCTGCGGTGGCTAGCCAACAAGGGGCAGCACGGCCCAGCAGGCTAAAAAGAAGTGCGGTTCGGATCAAGCGCCCGGCGAACGGTATGGCGTGTCGCCTTATTCCCAGGTTTTATTCCGGAAGGCATACTAACGCTCGCGCTCTTTTCAGGAAAAAGAGCGCTCGCCGGACTATATCCGGAGAGGTTGCCAATCGAGCCTCCGCCAGCCAGGCTTCAAAGCCAGGCCCAGAAGCGGACGCGAACACTAGGCGTGCGTCGGACGCTCCTCCGACAGAGGATGCCGACAGATTGTCCGCCACCAACTCCAAGGTGGAGAGTGCCATGAATCACAGGCGCCGCCGGACAATTCTTCATGACACATGTTTCTCCCAAGAGGCATTGGATGCCTTCAATTCGGGAGATGCGCACCTCCGTGCCGCTCAAAATGGTCTAGCCAGAGCCACGGAGCAGTATGTGAAAGACATAGTTAGAATAACTAATTTAAGGATCATTTATTGTGCAGGATCTTACAGAAAAGAATACCCAATTTTCCCAGGAGCTTGAAGAGTGCAAAGCCCAACTTGAGGCCGCACAAGCCACGACAGGGTAAGCCAAGGAGACCCCCTCTGGTAACATACGCTTTTAAAAGATAAGTATGTTATGAAGTGCGGCGTGTGTATAGATCTGACAATGACATTGCAGATGGCACCGGGGTAGATCCGGACAAGCAACAACTCTTGAACCTGTTAAAGGCCGGCGAGAACGTGCTTACGAGGGTGAGGTAGGAGAAAAATAATCTCCAAGATGCCAACACCCAGCTGGGTGAGGAGTTAAATGATGTTCGTGCCCAGCTGTCCGACTCCGTTAAGGAGAATCGGCGGCTTCGACGCGACATTTTTAGTAAGTGCTTAAACGAACTTTGAAAAAAGAGTTTGGCGAGGAAGTCGACTAACAGAGTTATGTCTGTAGGTATGCTCACAGGCCGTCCTGCATAGGAAATGCCCGGTTCTATGGGTGACCTTCTTCCCGAGCTCTTACAACTGCCTGAACGAGTTCGGCAGGTGATGAAAGGTGTCGCCCAGGCCTTGTGGCCATCTGTCTCCCTGCCCGAAGGCCTTGGGGAGCTTGCAGAGAGGCTCCAGGGAGCGTGGCGGCGCTTCGATTATGGAAGATATCGGCCTGCCGTCAAAGGCGGCAGGAGGCTGGGCCATGGTGAAGACGCGGTACCGAAGGCTGACCCAAACCACATGGCGAGGTCGGACTGTGGAGCAGATGGGAAGGAGATCCCTTTGAGCTTAGTGTACGGCCAGGTAGAATTGGCCGCAAAGTATTCCCAGCAGGACTATAAACTAGACAGCCTGTTAGATGTCATTGAAGAGGAATACAATCAGTCAAATTGACTATGTAATTTAAAGTGACATGTAAAATGCCTTCTAGCCGGATTGTAGATCGTTTGTCTTAGCGGACCTTTTTGCTTCAACCTCGGGACCCGATTGTCCGGAGTGTGTCCGAATACCCTCGCGGTTATATAAAAACCGGGGCATGCGTGGAGACCAGGCGTAGGGGTCATTAGTGCTTTATCAGACAAGTGCCCAACTAGTTATGTTATATTACATGGTTAGTAAGAAACATCTTCTAGGGAGAATAGTTCCGTTAGGGGTTCCTTTCCCTGGGAGGCATGCCCTAAAGTGCATGTCCGGACTGCGGAAAAAGCAGAAAAACATCTGGGGGCAGATAAATAAATAGGTAAGAAATCTTCTTTTAGTTCACTGACCAAATATTCTCTTAAGAAGGCTAGCTTTCGGCTTCACCCAGTCTGAGGTACACATCCGGCTAACCCGGCAGTAACAATCACAGAGGTGCTCCCTTTACCACCTAGCCGAACAATCGGGAACGTAGGGGTAAGCACAGGAGCCAGGCAAACCAGCTTGGCCAATACTTAAGTCATATCGATGCATATAATGGTGAATAAAAGGTACATGCAGAAGTGTGACACACGTATTGGGCATGAAGCCCTTACAATTAAGCTTCTGTGAAAGAAGCCCCCAGGTACAATGAGCGCTGATAGCGCGTCAAGTTTGTGCGAACAATGCGCTAACGAGCCTTTCAAGGCTTGAAAGAAAAAAGAGGGAGAAGGAGAAAAAATAGAAGACAACTAAAATGTAAAGTATGGACGGAGGAAGGAGGCGAACTCAGAATCCGCGCTAAGCGTAGAATCTTCGGAGGCGTGCTGCGTTCCATTGGTTCGGCTCGAGTCGGTTATCCGATGCATCTCGCAGACGGTGCGCTCCACCGGTCGAGGACTTGGTCGATGATAAAGGACCTTCCCATTTGGGCTTTAGTTTGTCCTTTTTCTTATCCGCAGCGAGAACTAGCTCGCCAACATTGTAAGTTTTGGCCCATACTTCTTTGCTTTGATATCTTGAGCCTGCTGTTGATAGAATGCGGAACGGGCTTTTGCTACGTCACGCTCCTCCTCCAAGGCGTCCAAACTGTCCTGCCGATCGAGCTCGGCTTCTCTTTCTTCGTACTTGCGCACGCGAGGTGAGTCATGAATTATGTCGCAGGGCAGAACTGCCTCTGCGCCGTATACCATAAAGAATGGTGTGAATCCAGTAGTGCGATTCGGAGTGGTCTGCAGCCCCCAGAGTACGGAGTCGAGCTCCTCTACCCAGTGCGTGTTAGATTCCTTGAGGGACTGCACTAATCTGGGTTTGATGCCGCTCATAATTAGACCATTTGCTCGCTCAACTTGACCGTTAGTTTGAGGGTGATAGACTGAAGCGTAGTCGAGCTTAATGCCCATGTTTTTGCACCAGAGTTTGACCTCGTCGGCCGTAAAGTTCGTGCCGTTACCAGTGATGATGCTGTGGGGGACACCGTAGCGGTGTACGACCCCTGATATGAAGTCTATCACCGGTCCGGATTCGGCGTCTTGACAGGCTTGGCCTCTATCCATTTGGTGAATTTATCCACCATGACCAGTAGGTATTTTTGCTTGTAGGTTCCCCCTTTAAGGGGTCCGACCATGTCAAGCCCACAGACCACGAAGGGCCAGGTGATGGGTATAGTTTTGAGGGCGTTGGGTGGCATGTGGCTTTGATTAGCAAAGAGCTGGCATCCGGCGCATCGTTGGACTAAGTCCTGAGCATCTGCCCGGGCCGTCGGCCAATAAAATCCTGTACGGAAGGCCTTACCTACAAGGGCCCGGGCTGCGGTGTGGTGCCCGCCGAGTCCGGCGTGTATTTCAGCCAGAAGATTCCACCCTTCCTCTTCGGAGATACACCTTTGAAGGACTCCGGTTGTGCTTTTCTTATAAAGCTCTCCCTCATGGACTTTATAGGCTTTAGATCGCCGCACTATGCAGCGGGCCTCGTTTTGGTCCTCGGGAAGTTCCTGCCTGGTTAGGTAGGCTAGGAATGGTTCGGTCCACGGGGCAATGACTGCCATTATTACGTGGGCGGAAGATGTTATTTCATTGGTACAACCACCAACTATGTCAGGATGTTCGGTGTGGGGCAGTGCGGTTGGGTCCGGATTGTTATTTCCGGACTCTCCATCCCTTAATAAGGATGGCTTGAACAACCTCTCTAGGAAGATGTTGGGGGGGGGGGGACAGCATCGCGCTTTGCGCCGATTCGTGCCAACACGTCTGCTGCCTGGTTGTTGTCCCGGGCTATATGGTGAAATTCGAGCCCCTCAAACCGAGCTGACATTTTAGGACGGCATTGCGATAAGCTGCCATTTTCGGATCCTTGGTATCAAAGTCTCCATTTATTTGTGATATCGCGAGGTTCAAATCCCCGCGCACCTCTAGGCGTTGAATGCCCATGGAGACTGCCATCCGGAGACCATGTAGAAGGGCCTCGTATTCGGCTGCGTTGTTGGAGTCCGTATACATTGTCTGGAGTACGTATTGAACTGTATCTCCAGTTGGGGACGTCAGAACGACGCCAGCTCCCAGACCAGCCAACATTTTGGAGCCGTTGAAGTGCATTATCCAGTTGGGATATGCGCCGTAGTCTTTAGGGAGTTTGGCTTCGGTCCATTCGGCGACGAAGTCGGCCAAAACTTGCGACTTAATAGCTCTCCATGGCTTATAGGTTATGTCGAACGGGAGGAGCTCAATGGCCCATTTGGCAATCCGGCCCGTCGCGTCACGGTTGTTTATAGTGTCGTTAAGGGGTACTTCGGAGGCTACTGTTATTGAACACTCTTGAAAGTAGTGTCGTTGCTTTCGGGATGCCATAAACACCGCGTACGCTATCTTTTGATAATGCGGGTACCGTTACTTGCATGGATTTAGGACAGTGGACACGTAGTAAACTGGTTTTTGAAGAGGGAACTTGTGTCCGTCCGTTTCTCGTTCGACAACGAGCACCGCGCTTACAACTTGATGAGTTTCCGCGATGTATAATAGCATTGGTTCGCCCATGTTGGGCGCGGCCAAGACCGGGTTTGTTGCCAATATGGCTTTTATTTCTTGATTCCGCCGTGGCGGCATCCGCCCACTCGAAGTGTTGGTGCGTCGGAGGAGGCGATAAAGGGGTAATGCCTTTTCTCCCAAACGGGAGATAAAGCGGCTTAGAGCCGCCACGCATCCAGTCAATTTTTCTATTTGTTTGAGGTCTTTTGGGATATCCAATTGTGACAGAGCTCGGATCTTGGCTGCTTCAATTCCTCTACCGGATACAATGAAGCCCAAGAGCTTTCCGCCAATCGCCAAAACGCATTTTCGAGTTGAGCTTAATGTCATATGTTGGAGATTATCGAATGTGAGCCTCAAGTCGTCTACTAGAGTTTCGACGTACTTGCTTTTGACGACCACATCGTCTACGTATGCCTCCACTGTTTTGCTAATCTGGTTTGCCAGACATGTCTGAATCATGCGCTGATATGTTGCGCCGGCATTTTTGAGCCCGAAGGGCATTGTGTTGAAGCAGAATGGGCCGTATGGAGTGATGAATGCCGTTGCGGCTTGGTCAGGCTTTGCCATCTTAATTTGGTGGTAGCCGGAGTATGCGTCGAGGAAACACAATGAATCGTGTCCTGCGGTAGCGTCGATGATTTGATCGATGCGGGGGAGGGGGAAGGGATCCTTTGGGAAAGCCTTGTTGAGGTCCTTGAAATCGACGCATAGGCGCCAGGATTTGTCCTTTGGTACCATCACCAGGTTTGCTAGCCAGTCCGGATGTTTTATATCTTTGATGAATCCGGCCTCCAATAGTTTGGCTAGCTCCTCTCCCATGGCCTGTCTCTTGGGTTCGGAGAAACGCCAAAGAGCCTGTTTGACTGGCTTGAATCCTTTTAGGATGTTTAGGCTGTGCTCGGCCAGCCGTCGTGGGATTCCTGGCATGTCTGAAGGGTGCCAGGCAAAAATGTCCCAATTTTCACGTAGGAATTCTCTTGGTGCGGCGTCTACATCAGGATTTAATTGTGCCCCGATGGAGGCCGTTTTTGTAGGGTCCGTTGGATGGACTTGGAATTTGACTATTTAAATGCGCTGGTTTGAAGGAAGTGGATTTGGATCTCTTATCGAGTATCACATCGTCCCTATTCACCATGGAGCGTAGCGCAGTGAGTTCCTCGGCCGCTAGGGCTTCGGATAGTGCCTGAAGGGCGAGTGCGGCTGTCTTATTTTCGGCTCGGAGTGCTATGTCTGGGTCACTAGCAAGAGTAATGATTCCGTTGGGCCCGGGCATTTTGAGCTTCATGTACCCATAATGGGGTATAGCTTGGAAACTTGTGAATGCCTCTCGCCCTAATAGAGCGTGGTATCCGCTGCTGAACGGGGCCACTTGGAGCGTGACCTCCTCGGACCTGTAATTATCCGGCGTGCCGAACACCACATCCAATGTGATTTTTCCTGTACAGCGTGCTTCCCGACTGGGGATTATTCCTCTAAAGGTTGTGCTGCTTCGCTCAATGTGGCTCCAGTCTATCTCCATTTTTCGGAGGGTTTCCTCGTAAATGAGGTTCAATCCGCTGCCACTGTCCATGAGTACCTTGGTAAGGCAAAAGCCGTCCACTATCGGACTGAGGACCAGTGCGGCTGGTGCTCGGGCTGTTCGGAATTTAGGTTTGTCACTGGCATTAAAGGTAATAGCCGTGTCACTCCATGGGTTTATTGTTGCTACTTGGTAGACTTCGGCGAGGCTACGGAGTGTTCGTTTCCGCGTATTATTTGATGCGGATGTCTCGAAGACTGTTAATACCGTACTGGTATCCTTGGGTTGGTGCTCTAGAGCTAGAAGCTCTTTGCCAGTTTTAGCCACCTGCCGTAGTATCCAACATGCTCTAAGGCTATGAGTTGGGGTGGCGTCCTCTGTACTATGAATTTTATAGGGTCCATTGAGCCATCCCTCCAGTATGGTTCCATGCCCTATAGAGGGTTTTTGCTTTTTGGTATTTAACCCAGGTGCCTGGCGATGATGCACCCTTTTATTTCGGACTGGGGTTGTATTCAAGGCCGGATTGTCCCAAAATCTTGCTTCGGTTTACCAGGCGCTTTCCATCGCACAGTACTTCCGTACTATGGACGCCAAGTCGGTAAGGCATGTGATGTCACGGTGACTTATAGCGTTTAGGATCCCGTTGTCCGTGCAATTGTTGCAGAATAATGAGATTGCGTCCTCCTCGCGGTAGTCCTTTATACTATCCATAACCAGGAGGAATCTGGCCCAGTAATGGTGTACTGTTTCTGCGGGCTCTTGCCAAATTTGAGATAGGTCGCTTATGTTTGGGTGGGCGGGTGGAATTAAATCCGGAACCGCGCCCAATCTCAGACTTAAGGGCCAAGGAGCTTCCGAACTTGGAAGCTTGGATTCTTGGATGTTGTCCAATGAATCTAGCCCGCTGCTGACTTTAGGTTCAAGGCTTGTGGCGTCCTCTCCTCCGCGGGAATCCGGCATGGAGGATTGGGAATCCGGATGTAGCTAGTCCTTAAGATAGAAGAAGGGTCGCCAGATTGTTCCTCCACCACAGCAGCGTGGTGGGTAACACCAGGAGAATTAATCTCTCTCGAGATCGGGTTTAGGCCCAATCGATCATAGTCTATAGCGACTCCCTGGCGGCGATGCGATCCGAGAGCTCGTTTAAGGAAAGAGCTCCATTGGCTCTAATTGCTCGTGAGCCCGAGTTAACGTGAAGATTGCTTCGATGACCCGAGAAGTCATCGTCGGTAGCTGGCGACGAACAGCGGTCATAAGAAAACCGCCTAGCCGGAGAGTTTGGCCGATAGCCAAAGCTTCTTTAGCAACAGTGCCATCTTTAAAGGCGGGATGAGGCATCCTTCACAGCGGTGGCGACGGAGGAACTCTCAATGAAAGCACCAATGTCGGTGTCAAACCGGCGGATCTCGGTAGGGGGTCCCGAACTGTGCGTCTAGGCGGATGGTAACAGGAGACAAGGGACACGATGTTTTTACTCAGGTTGGGCCCTCTCGATGGAGGTAAAACCCTACTCTGCTTGATTAATATTGATGATATGGGTAGTACAAGAGTAGATCTACCACGAGATCGAGAGGCTAAACCCTAGAAGCTAGCCTATGGTATGATTGTTGTTAGATCCACGGACTAAAACCCTCCGGTTTATATAGACACCGAATAGGGTTAGGGTTACACAGAGTCGGTTACAATGGTAGGAGATCTACATATCCGTATCGCCAAGCTTGCCTTCCACGACAAGGAAAGTCCCATCCGGACATGAGACGAAGTCTTCAATCTTGAGGAGTCCGGCCAAAGGCTATAGTCCGGCTATCCGGACACCCCCTAATCCAGGACTCCCTCACTGACCAAGTGGAACGATGAGCTCATTATGCAGTTTTACTCCACAGTTCATTTCTACCCAGATGGGAAAATAGTCTGGATGTCAGAGGGTACTAGGTACCAATCAACAGTTGAAGAATGGTCTGACTTGATAAATGCTCCAAAAGAGAATGAGGATGACTTGGATGTCTATGCCAAGAAGAAGAAAAACCACAACTCTATGTCTCACATGTACAAAGAGATCCCCGATGCTGCACTAGAGACACATAAGTTTGGATCTGTACATTACCTGTTGTCAGGGTTGCCTACTATCAACTGGATCTGAAGGCACACTTTGCTGCCCAAGTCAGGTGATCACAAGATGATCAGAGGCCATGCAATTAACTTGCTGCATATATTTGACATGCCTCAGAAATTCAAAGTCATGAGCCTGATTGTGGAAACAATCAAAAGGACTGCTGCTGATCAGAATAGGAGTTGTGGATATGCCCCCACACATTTAGGAGGTCATAAACTCCAAGATGGGCACAGACACATATCTTTTGGACAAGGACCACCTGCCCATCTACCCTGATTTTGAGGACAACACCATTGTGATGGATGAGAATGAACCATCATCAGTTCAAGCACAAGAGAAGAAAGAGAAAGCAAGGGCTGAGAAAGCTGCTAAGATGCCAACTGCTGAAGAGGCATCTCAGATTTTCCTGAAGAGCAAGCAAGATCAGCTTGGCTACTTGATTGCCTTTGCCTTGAGGATTGAGAAAGGCTTGTCCAGCCTGACTCAAAACTAGGAGAGCTTGGAGAGAATCATAGAGCAGAAGTTTTATGCTCTTGATGTCAATGTTACTGAGGTCCAAACTGTAGTTCAGCAACTTCAGGAGGATGTGGAGGAGAAGAAGGGCAAGTCTACTACAGATGCTTTTGCTAGAGTGCCCAGAGGACAGAGATCTTCTGCAGTGCCTATTCCAGACACCAGAGCTACATCATCTACACCAGCTACAGCTTCACTGCCACCAGCTCCAGCTACATCAATAGAAGCCTTCGTCCTTGGAGCCATCTCTACACCATCACATGAAGACCAAGCCTGAGAGTCGTTTAGCATTATGCATTTTTGTGAACTTTTTGGTAACTTGTTGCCAAAGGGGGAGAAAAATGTATAGATCATAGGCTTCGAGAGAGAGTGTTGCTTTTGGTCTCTCTTGTCTTTTTGTTGGTTGAACTTCATTATTTGTGTGTTTGCTTGATACATTATGCCTTTTGTGAGATTCTTGGATGATCATGTGTTTGATCATATGCTATGCTACATTAATGCTCGTTGGATGATATTATCTCTTATATCCTCATATGATCATTCACTTTGCTTGGTGATGAGTGCATGTGTTTAATTATTATCATTTTGAGCGCTCCACCAAGATGTATGTGACATGGAAGAGTGACCCATGATCCTAACTCATTGTGCATTTGCAGTCCAAAGCAAATTTTAAATAATGCACAAATTTAGGGGGAGCTCTTACTTATCACATACTTCTCAAAGCGATGATGTTTTTCAATCTTATTATCATTTGTCGAATCTTTGATCTATATGTTGTCATCAATTACCAAAAAGGGGGAGATTGAAAGTGCAACTATCCCTGGGTGGTTTTGGTAATTCCTAACAACATATATCTCATTGAGCTAATGCTATTTCAAGATAAATATTTCAGGAAAGCTCAATGATTGGCATGGCATGGATGAGAAAAGTGGATCCCTCAAAATGCTAAGGACAAAAGGATTGGCTCAAGCTCAAAGCACAAGACTCTACTTTTTCTATTTTAGTGATCCAAGATCACATTGAGTCTATAGGAAAAGCCAATACTATCAAGTAGGGATGAGGTGTTGCTTAATGGCTTTCTTGCTCAAAGTGCTTAGTGATATGCTCCAAAGCCCTCAACTACATTCTCATATCCACATATGACCCAAACAAAAGTCCAACTCGGCCCCACCGATTCTTTCTATCCGGCGCCACCGAGTTCAGATGTCATAGCCATTACCACAAACCCTAGTCAAATCGGTCTCACCGATAGGGATCTCGGTCTCACCGAGATGGGATTGTAATCTCTCTGTTTCCCTTCGTAACATTTCGGTCAAACCGAGATGAGCGATCCGTCCCACCGAGATTGCAATGCAAACTCTCTGTTTCCCTTTCGTAACATTTCGGTCCCACCGAGATGAGCGAATCGGTCCCACCGAGTTTGCCTGACCAACTCTCTGGTTAGCTTATTACCAAAATCGGTCCCACCGTGTTTGAGTAATCGGTCTCACCGATATTACGTTATGCCCTAACCGTAATCATATCGGTCCCACCGAAAATCCTAACGGTCACATTATTTGCTCAATCGGTCCGACCGAGTTTCACGATTCAGTCCTACCGAGATTTGTAAGTTGTGTGTAACGGTTAGATTTTGTGTGGAGGCTATATATACCCCTTCACCCACTCTTCATTCGTTGAGAGATCCATCAGAACGTGCCTACACTTCCAGCATTCATTTTCTGAGAGAGAACCACCTACTCATGTGTTGAGACCAAGATATTCCATTCCTACCATATGAATCTTGATCTCTAGCCTTCCCCAAGTTGCTTTCCACTCAAATCTTCTTTCCACCAAATCCAAATCCTGTGAGAGAGAGTTGAGTGTTTGGGAGACTATCATTTGAAGCACAAGAGCAAGGAGTTCATCATCAACACACCATTTGTTACTTCTTGGAGAGTGGTGTCTCCTAGATTGGCTAGGTGTCACTTGGGAGCCTCCGACAAGATTGTGGAGTTGAACTGTAACGCCCTCGATGCGGCTATGTCTCCCACGTGTCGAAGCACGACTTAGAGGCATAACCGCATTGAAAGCAATGTCGCAAGTGAGGTAATCTTCACACAACCCATGTAATACATAAGGGAAAAAGATACATAGTTGGCTTACAATCGCCACTTCACACAATACATGAGTAAAGCATTACATCATACAGATACAAACAAGGTCCGACTACGGAACCAAAATAAAAGAAGACTACCCCAAATGCTACACAGATCCCGATCGTCCCAAGCTGGCTCCACTCTTGATCGATCAAGCGAAACAACACAATGAACAAGATCTTCATCGAGCTCCTCCTTGAGCTCGGATGCATCACCGCACGATTTCATCGGCACTGCAAACTGGTTTGGAAGTATCTGTGAGTCACGGGGACTCAGCAATCTCACACCCGCGAGATCAAGACTATTTAAGCTTAAAGGTGGGACAGTGTTGTGAGGTGGAGCTGCAGCAAGCGACTAGCATATCTGGTGGCTACATGCGCAAATGAGAGCGAGAAGAGAAGGCAAAAGCACGGTCGAACAACTATGATCAAGAAGTGATCCTGCAACTACTTACGTCAAGCATAACTCCAACACCGTGTTCACTTCCCGGACTCCGCCGAGAAGAGACCATCACGGTTACACACGCGGTTGGTGTATTTTAGTTAAGATCAACTTCGGGTTTTCTACAACCGGACATTAACAAATTCCCATCTGCCACATAACCGTGGGCACGGCTTTCGAAAGTTCAAAACCCTGCAGGGGTGTCCCAACTTAGCCCATGATAAGCTCTCGCGATCAACGAAGGAATAGACCTTCTCCCCGGGAAGACCCGATCAGTCTCGGAATCCCGGCTACAAGACATCTCGACAGTAATAAAACAAGTCCAGCAAAGCCGCCCGGATGTGCCGACAAATCCTGATAGGAGCTGCACATATCTCGGTCTCAGGGCACACCGGATTGTCCAAACTTCCGGTAGGCCAACCCAGAGTTGCCCCTGGTAGCCACCGGCGGTCGATAGTTTGGACCAGCACTCCTGACGAGCACCGGCCGGGGGTAAAATAAGATGACCCTTGGGCTCCGGAAACCCAAGGGAAAAAGGGCATAGGTGAGGCAAATGGTAAAACCAATGTTGGGCCTTGCTGGAAAAGTCTTATTCAAAGCGAACTGTCAAGGGGGTCCCATAAATCACCCGACTGCGTTAGGGACGCAAAATCCGGGAACATAATACCGATATGACGGAAACTAGGGCGGCAAGAGTGGAACAAAACACCAGGCATAAGGCCGAGCCTTCCACCCTTTACCAAGTATATAGATGTGTTAATTAAATAAGATATATTGTGATATCCCAACAAGTAAACATGTTCCAACAAGGAACAACATCTCCATGTTCCAACAAGGAACAAACTTCATCTTCACCTGCAACTAACAACGCTATAAGAGGGGCTGAGCAAAGCGGTAACATAGCCAAACAACGGTTTGCTAGGAAAGGATGGTTAGGGGCTTGACATGGCAATATGGGAGGCATGATAAGCAAGTGATAGGCATCGTAGCATAGGCATAGCAAAAAGCGAGCAACTAGCAAGCAAAGATAGAAGTGATTTGAGGGTATGGTCATCTTGCCTGAAATCCCGCAAGGAGGAAAAACGAAACCATGAAGAAGACAAGCGGACGAAGTCGAATGAATCCTCACAACTCCGAACGAAAACCGAAGCTAACGAGAGAAGCAAACCGAAACAAACAAACAACATAGTAAACACACAATCATAAACATGGCATGATGCACAATCAAGTATGATGCATGTCCGGTTTAAAAAGCATGGCATGGCAATATGCACAAACAACACTACAAGTTAAGTGGAGCTCAATATGCAGCGGGTTGCATATTGACAAAACTTCACAACATTTATTTAGTTCACTCTCGATTAGGGACACAACAATATTAAATGTTATTAAACATGGCAAGAGGTGAAGCATAATTAAACTACCTATTTAGGCAAGTTTAAATGAGGCCGGAAACAACAACAACAATTCCGGAAAAATCCCCATATGCAACTTATGGATTCGGTACAGATCTGACCTAAAGCATATTTTAGAGTTGTTAAACATGCAAAGTAAGGCTACCATGTTAAACTAGGCATTTTTCTACCCCATTTACATATATAAATTATTTAAATCCGAGTTACGGTTATTTAGTTATGAAATAAATCATTTTAGCATGGCATATTAGCAAATTAATGCAAACAACAATTTTAAGCATATTAATGTTGTTATCATGATGCGGATGACATGTGCAAGTTTATGCAATTTTGATGAAAATGTTGACAAGAGCATGTTAAGAAGCATTGTGTCACCGTGGTGGAAGAAAGGGGTGCCACGGCAACGACAACGGAAATGGTGCCACGGCAACATATCGGTTCCGATAACTCGATTGAGATATCGGTACAAAGGAAAGCGTGACGGAAGCGAGTCATGCAAGATGGTGGGGTGATCCCTATTACCGGGTTCCCACGGAACGGTGGCATGGCAAAAGAGGGGCATCGCAAGGACAAATCGGACACGGTGCAAACATATCGTGCCTCTCATACATGCAAGGGCATCTCATCGCGGTCGTCTCGGTTTATACCTTCGGATCGTTCAAACGGGACGGAAAGCGTTTCGTAGAGGGAAGTAGGGGTTCACGGGTCGTCGAGGGAAGTAGAGGAAGTAGTCGTTCTCGCGATGATCGCCGAGGGAAGTAGTGGTACACGCGACGGTAGAGGAAGTAGACGTTCATGTTCGATGGTAGTGGTACATCTCGTCATCGGAAGTACTTGTTCATGTCCCGTGGATGTTCGGGGTCCACGGGGTCTTCGAGGGTCGACGGTAGTGGATCACGTTCGTTTTCGAAGATGTTCGGATCGACGGCAGCGGTACTTGAAGAATCCCGAAACGGACTTGGCGTCTTCGCGCGTAGGGGTACTTGTCGTTATCCACCTCGGATGTAGTCGTTCCGTGTAGTCGAACAGCGGAACCGAAGGGTACTTGGCGCATCACCGTGTAGTCGATCTTGGCATCTCGAAGGGGTACTTGTCGTTTCACCGTGTAGTCGATCTTGGCGAAAAACCTGAAGATGGCCTTGACGCCCCTGGTGTCTTCGGCCTTGACGTGAAGCAGGGAGGCGCGAGGAGAGGACCGGAGGCGCAGGAACGCCGGATCCATCCGGGAGCAGGCGGGGACGAGCTGGGCGACATGGAGGGCGGCAACAGAGTAGCGGCAGCAGGGTGAGGACGACAGCGACCAGTCTTGGGGCCCAGCGTGCTCGGCAAAAGCAGCGGGACGAAGCGGCGCAAGGATCAGGAGCTCCTCTCCCGACCGAAAGGGGACTACATGAGCAGAGGCGGCAAGCTTGGTGCGCCGGAGGTGGGAACAGGCGCAGAGGGTGGCGAGGTCGCGGAGGCGCAGGACGCTGGAGTCGAAGCAGAGGCGATCGGCGGGCAGTCGGAGAAGGGACGGCGGCGGCTTGAGAAGACTGGATCTGCGTGGCGCTCTGGTGGAGCTCGTCGGTGACGAGGAGGCCACCGGGGGGGGGCGGCCTGGTCGTTCACGAGGGCGACGGGGATCGGGTTCGGCATCGGCGAGGGATACGGGTGCAGGTGCTCGAGGAGCTCCTCTCCTCGAGCGCTCGGGCGACGAGGGTTTGGCGAGGAGGCGCGGGATCGAGAAGGAGGCGGGTGGCGATGCGGGAGAAGGGGATCGAGAGGAGGGATGCGAGGAGATCGAGCGGGGGTTCGGGCTGAGCGAGGCAATGGGGGCGACGAGGGAGAGATGGGATCGAGCAGAGCTCTCCCTCGGCTAGGGTTAGAGGGCAGGGGCCGGCTGGGCCTCAAGGGGTTGGTGGGCCGGCCTGGCCTAGTGGCAGATGGGTCTGCCTGGTGGGGAGGCACGGCTGGGCCAAGGTCTTGGGCCGGTGCGGGGGGTTAGGTCGGCCTGGAGGGGAGGCGCTAGGTGGGCTGGCTCTCTCTCTCTCTCTAATATTTAGCAGAAAAGAAAAATAGAGATAAGCAAAGAAGGGAAGGTTAGGGAAAGAATTTGGGAACGAGGACAATTTTTCCGGACTCATAAAAATATGAGGAATTTAACAAAAATGGCCCGAGGATTTTTGGTGGAACTCCGGAAAATGATAGAATAATAATGGCAAGGTTTGGGAACCAAACTTGAAGCAGAAAAAGGAACGAAATTATTTTGCAAGTGGGTTATGATGATTCCAAAACGAGGAATATTTTATATAGCTCCCTAATATCGGGAGGGTATGTTATAAAGAGAAGTCACAAGTGAATTCCCTCGATTTAAATGGATCGAAAAAAATCCATACAATTTATTTAGTTGAGTTTTAAAAATAATGATATGATGGCATGATGAGATGATGCAATGCAAGAGATGACATGATGCAATGCAAAAACAAAACAAACCACACGACAAAACTCGGAAACCCTGGAAGGCAACTGAAGCTCCGGTCTTGGGGCGTCACAACACTCCACCACTACGAGAGGATCTCGTCCCGAGATCTAGGATGGCACCGGAGAGAAAAAGGAAGAGGAAGATGAGAGGTAAAACTAAGTTGCTTCTTTGACAAACGAATGAAACCAATGAACCTCGAGAGGTTGAAAACTTGAAAGAAAGAAAACAACGAAGATGAACAAAGTTGAAAACACTCTGTTAGAAAAAGAGGAACAAGGGATACAACGAAAACCAAGAGGTTTAGTGATAAGATAGATATTGAAACCACTCCGGTTAAATGGATAATGCAAGAAAAGAACATGATCTTGACAAAACGAGACGATGGGTCGAAGAGAGCAACATCACAATGCCTCCGGTAACAATGCATGATCGAAGAAAATTGGAATGAATAGAACGAAGAATGAAACCAACATCTTCCACCATAAATGAATTTGAAAGATCATCCTTACGAAGTAGGATTGAACGGAGTTGTTTGCAAAACAACAACGATAAGGATAAGCTTGTAGTGGGCTTATGAAAGCATCTCAAAATTATGAGGTGAGCTTCTGCCACCAACGGAAACAATTGATTGGATTTATATCAACAAGGAGACGAGAAACGTATTTCAGCAGGAGGATAAATGAAGAACTTGGGTCCTTTATAAGCACCATAAATAGCAACAGTCCTTAGGGAAAGCTTTAGGTGAAATATAGCCCAAGATAAGTCTAATGAAGAGATTGATGGATTTAAAATACCTCATTCTTGACAACTTGTGAATCATGAAACACGAACTCAAATTGTCGAGAATGACATAACACCATCTCAAGAGATAAGGTAGAAAGAATTGCACTTCGAAATGCAAGAAGAATAATACTTGAACTCCTTAAAACAAGACATGTGTTGAGCACCATGTTCAATTTTGAGTATGGCTTGGCGGATCATAACTCCGAGTGAAATCTTGAAGAACAATTGAAGAATGAAGAGAATCCTTGACGAACCACCATGTAGAGCCTCCATGATGAACTCCGGTAAACAAAAGGGTGATAGAAAGAAAGAGAAGTTGAAAACACAAGGTGAAGCCTTGCGGTGATAAGATGAAGCTTTGAAATGATATAGCCGAGAAAACTTGGAACTCCGGAAAGAAAGATGAACAAATGAAATCAAGAATTTTGATGAACCTCCGGAATAAGGAATTGAATTTACTCGATGAAACAAGAATAAGAATTACATTATGCTCATCCTTCACCAATTTAGATTGATGACAAGCAACGGATTTGGCATACTACTTATTCTCATTGAAAGGATTGAAGAGAGATATTGCTCAACTTGGGAAGGTCTTCAACGATCCGCCGGTAGGATTTGGGAAGAACGAATGATTTGATATGATAAAGAAGGAAGTGAAATCTTGAACGAACCACCGTAAGAATTAAAAAATGAACATAGCAAAGGCACAAATCACCGGGAAGAATTGTAAAACGAATGAAGATATTTGAGGGGATTTAGATACAAGTGAACGAATAGATGACGAGCTGATTGGAGAATACTTGAATGATGCACCGGTAAGATTTGGAGAACGAGAGCTTAACGCTGGAATGAATAATTCTGAGATGATGGGCTCCGGAGAATCAAACTGAAAAGACTCCTGAAATGCTCCGGGTGGGTTAAAAGAATTCTCACAATCGAAAATAATTATGAGAGGATGGCATCAAACTAGAACCAAGAATCTTGAAGAGAATGAAGCAAGATTTAAGAGAAACTCTTCTTCGGTCTTCAAAATTCGAGAATGACGACGAGAAACACCACCATGAATTGTTGAGACACTCCGGAAAGAAAATTAGAAAGGTTGAACCAACAATGAAAATAATTTGAAAGATCTTGGAGAAAGACATTTGACTGATAACTCATTCTTACGTCAAACTTTGCAATGAATTTGGGAATAGCTCCGGGATAAATTAGAAGAGTCAGGTAAGATCCTGGAAAAAGACCTGTGGGTTAGGGCCCACTCAAAAGAACCACCGTTGAACAATTGTTTGAAATAGATATTGCACCGGTAGAATTAAATGGCTTGAAAGAGATAGCAATCTCAAAAGAACTTGAGTGAAATGAGAATGGAAACTAGAATCTTCTGAGATATCTTCAACACTCCGGAACAATTGAATAGCGAGAAGTGGATGATTAAGAGATGCACCGACATGAGAAAGCCTTTGAAACGATGAAAAGAATACGATCAACACTGAAAACTTGACTTAAATCCACTGGAGAAGAAAATTAGAATGGAACAATGATAAGGTAAAAGCTTCCTTAGCGTCTTCATGAGAAATCACCAGATAAAACATTAAAGGAAAAGAATGAAGAAACTTCACTCAATAAAATTGATACTTGATTAAGAAATCGGAGTCCTTGAAGAAAAAAAAGGGTGGGAGGGCGGGAAAACAAAGGCAACTTAGGTCGGATGAAACGAACACCGTTGAGAAAAAGCTTAGAATTGATCTTGCAAACGTTGAAATGATCGGATCCACTTGAAGAGAAGCACGCCGGTTGGAAAAGAATTGACATGACAAGCTCAGTGATCAAGAAGGATTAGTATTCACATAGCAATATGAGAACACCAATTAGGAAAGGTATGGAATCAACACTTGACTTCGAAGCAACTCGAATACCACAAAACAAAACAAAAACAAAGGATTTGGCTTGCAGAATAAGCCGGAACAAATACATATGATAGAGATTTACCCAATCCCATATCATGCATCCGTCGGAAAGATATTCTAGGAGCTACTTGAATTCCCACCTATAAACTCCGAAACTTTACGGTTATGCAATCTGGTGTTGGGGATACAGGGACACAAAATATATCACCCAAACTAACAATACCTAGATCCGATTGTATCCATCCGTCAACACATAACCAAGAAACCTTCGAAATCGTGTACCTCGACCTTGAAAAACATCCGTTATACAAGTCATGGCAATACTCCCTTTTCGCCACGATCTTTGGGCTATCGAGGTTATCTCACCAACAACTGCACAAAAGAGATTTCGATGTCGGCAAAACTCGGTATTCGAGCGCAACGATAAAATTGTGACGACAACACCTCGGAGCTCAACTCCCGGACACCGCCACAACCCCTAAATGTCGGGAGGCACCAAGAACAATGTTCTCGTCACAAAACCATCGAACGATTCCAAGATACCAGCGTGATCCTAAAAAAATTTTTTAGTGAAATTTGAGGAGAGAAAAGTCAAAACTCTCGTCGGGATACCTCACCGAGCGATTTAAGGAAGGTGAGGAGTAAAAAATCCTACTCTCCGATATATATAATCCTAAGACTCAAAACATTTTCCGTTCTAGACTCAACAACGCCAAACAAACAATCAAGTAGGGGCTCCTAAGTCGGGAAGGCTCGATTACCAACTTAGCGCCCTCAATGCGGCTATGTCTCCCGTGTCGAAGCACGACTTAGAGGCATAACCGCATTGAAAGCAATGTCGCAAGTGAGGTAATCTTCACACAACCCATGTAATACATAAGGGAAAAGATACATAGTTGGCTTACAATCGCCACTTCACACAATACATGAGTAAAGCATTACATCATACAGATACAAACAAGGTCCGACTCACGGAACCAAAATAAAAGAAGACTACCCCAAATGCTACACAGATCCCGATCGTCCCAACTGGCTCCACTCTTGATCGATGAAGCGAAACAACACAATGAACAAGATCTTCATCGAGCTCCTCCTTGAGCTCGGATGCATCACCTGCACGATTTCATCGGCACCTGCAAACTGGTTTGGAAGTATCTGTGAGTCACGGGGACTCAGCAATCTCACACCCGCGAGATCAAGACTATTTAAGCTTAAAGGTGGGACAGTGTTGTGAGGTGGAGCTGCAGCAAGCGACTAGCATATCTGGTGGCTACATGTGCAAATGAGAGCGAGAAGAGAAGGCAAAAGCACGGTCGAACAACTATGATCAAGAAGTGATCCTGCAACTACTTACGTCAAGCATAACTCCAACACCGTGTTCACTTCCCGGACTCCATGAGAAGAGACCATCACAGTTACACACGCGATTGGTGTATTTTAGTTAAGATCAACCGGGTTTTCTACAACGGACATTAACAAATTCCCATCTGCCACATAACGCTGGCACGGCTTTGAAAGTTCAAAACCCTGCAGGGTGTCCCAACAGCCCATGATAAGCTCTCGCGATCAACGAAGAATAGACCTTCTCCCGGGAAGACCCGATCAGTCTCGGAATCCGGCTACAAGACATCTCGACAGTAATAAAACAAGTCCAGCAAAGCCGCCCGGATGTGCCGACAAATCTGATAGGAGCTGCACATATCTCGGTCTCAGGCACACGGATTGTCCAAACTTCGGTAGGCCAACCCGAGTTGCCCTGGTACACCGGCGGTCGATAGTTTGGACCAGCACTCCTGACGAGCACCGGCCGGGGGTAAAATAAGATGACCCTTGGGCTCCGAAACCCAAGGGAAAAAGGGCATAGGTGAGGCAAATGGTAAAACCAATGTTGGGCCTTCTTTGGAAAAGTCTTATTCAAAGCGAACTGTCAAGGGGTCCCATAAATCACCCGACCGCGTTAGGGACGCAAAATCCGGGAACATAATACCGATATGACGGAAACTAGGGCGGCAAGAGTGGAACAAAACACCAGGCATAAGGCCGAGCCTTCCACCCTTTACCAAGTATATAGATGCGTTAATTAAATAAGATATATTGTGATATCCCAACAAGTAAACATGTTCCAACAAGGAACAACATCTCCATGTTCAACAAGGAACAAACTTCATCTTCACCTGCAACTAACAACGCTATAAGAGGGCTGAGCAAAGCGGTAACATAGCCAAACAACGGTTTGCTAGGAAAGGATGGTTAGGGCTTGAAATTGGAAAATGGGAGGCATGATAAGCAAGTGATAGGCATCGTAGCATAGGCATAGCAAAAGAGCGAGCAACTAGCAAGCAAAGATAGAAGTGATTTCGAGGGTATGGTCATCTTGCCTGAAATCCCGCAAGGAGGAAGAACGAAACCATGAAGAAAACAAACGGACGAAGTCGAATGAATCCTCACAACTCCGGAACGAAAACCGAAGCTAACGAGAGAAGCAAACCGGAAACAAACAAACAACATAGTAAACACACAATCATAAACATGGCATGATGCACAATCAAGTATGATGCATGTCCGGTTTAAAAAGCATGGCATGGCAATATGCACAAACAACACTACAAGTTAAGTGGAGCTCAATATGCAACGGGTTGCATATTGACAAAACTTCACAACATTTATTTAGTTCACTCTCGATTAGGGACACAACAATATTAAATGTTATTAAACATGGCAAGAGGTGAAGCATAATTAAACTACCTATTTAGGCAAGTTTAAATGAGGCCGGAAACAACAACAACAATTCCGGAAAAATCCCCATATGCAACTTATGGATTCGGTACAGATCTGACCTAAAGCATATTTTAGAGTTGTTAAACATGCAAAGTAAGGCTACCATGTTAAACTAGGCATTTTTCTACCCCATTTACATATATAAATTATTTAAATCGAAGTTACGGTTATTTAGTTATGAAATAAATCATTTTAGCATGGCATATTAGCAAATTAATGCAAACAACAATTTTAAGCATATTAATGTTGTTATCATGATGCGGATGACATGTGCAAGTTTATGCAATTTTGATGAAAATGTTGACAAGAGCATGTTAAGAAGCATTGTGTCACCGTGGTGGAAGAAAGGGGTGCCACGGCAACGACAACGGAAATGGTGCCACGGCAACATATCGGTTCCGATAACTCGATTGAGATATCGGTACAAAGGAAAGCGTGACGGAAGCGAGTCATGCAAGATGGTGGGGTGATCCCTATTACCGGGTTCCCACGGAACGGTGGCATGGCAAAACAGGGGCATCGCAAGGACAAATCGGACACGGTGCAAACATATCGTGCCTCTCATACATGCAAGGGCATCTCATCGCGGTCGTCTCGGTTTATACCTTCGGATCGTTCAAACGGGACGGAAAGCGTTTCGTAGAGGGAAGTAGGGGTTCACGGGTCGTCGAGGGAAGTAGAGGAAGTAGTCGTTCTCGCGATGATCGCCGAGGGAAGTAGTGGTACCGCGACGGTAGAGGAAGTAAGCGTTCATGTTCGATGGTAGTGGTACATCTCGTCATCGGAAGTACTTGTTCATGTCCCGTGGATGTTCGGGGTCCACGGGGTCTTCGAGGGTCGACGGTAGTGGATCACGTTCGTTTTCGAAGATGTTCGGATCGACGGCAGCGGTACTTGAAGAATCCCGAAACGGACTTGGCGTCTTCGCGCGTAGGGGTACTTGTCGTTATCCACCTCGGATGTAGTCGTTCCCGTGTAGTCGAACTTGACGGAACCGAAGGGGTACTTGGCGCATCACCGTGTAGTCGATCTTGGCATCTCCGAAGGGGTACTTGTCGTTTCACCGTGTAGTCGATCTTGGCGAAAAACCTGAAGATGGCCTTGACGCCCCTGGTGTCTTCGGCCTTGACGTGAAGCAGGGAGGCGCGAGGAGAGGACCGGAGGCGCGAGGAGCGCGGATCCATCCGGAACAGGCGGGACGAGCTGGGCGACATGGAGGGCGGCAACAGAGTAGCGGCAGCAGGTGAGGACGACAGCGACCAGTCTGGGGCCCGGCGTGCTCGGCAAAAACAGCGGGACGAAGCGGCGCAAGGATCAGAGCTCCTCTCCCGACCGGCGGGGACTACATGAGGCGAGGCAGCAAGCTTGGTGCGCCGGAGGTGGGAACAGGCGCGAGGGTGGCAAGGGTCGCCGGAGGCGAGGACGCGGAGTCGAAGCAGAGGCGACCGGCGGGGCAGTCGGAGAAGGGACGGCGGCGGCTTGGAGAAGACTGGATGCGGGCGCGGCGCTCCTGGTGGAGCTCGTCGGCGACGAGGAGGCCACCGGGGGGGGGCGGCCTGGTCGTTCACGAGGGCGACGGGGATCGGGTTCGGCATCGGCGAGGGATACGGGTGCAGGTGCTCGAGGAGCTCCTCTCCTCGAGCGCTCGGGCGACGAGGGTTTGGCGAGGAGGCGCGGGATCGAGAAGGAGGCGGGTGGCGATGCGGGAGAAGGGGATCGAGAGGAGGGATGCGAGGAGATCGAGCGGGGGTTCGGGCTGAGCGAGGCAATGGGGGCGACGAGGGAGAGATGGGATCGAGCAGAGCTCTCCCTCGGCTAGGGTTAGAGGGCAGGGGCCGGCTGGGCCTCAAGGGGTTGGTGGGCCGGCCTGGCCTAGTGGCAGATGGGTCTGCCTGGTGGGGAGGCACGGCTGGGCCAAGGTCTTGGGCCGGTGCGGGGGGTTAGGTCGGCCTGGAGGGGAGGCGCTAGGTGGGCTGGCTCTCTCTCTCTCTCTAATATTTAGCAGAAAAGAAAAATAGAGATAAGCAAAGAAGGGAAGGTTAGGGAAAGAATTTGGGAACGAGGACAATTTTTCCGGACTCATAAAAATATGAGGAATTTAACAAAAATGGCCCGAGGATTTTTGGTGGAACTCCGGAAAATGATAGAATAATAATGGCAAGGTTTGGGAACCAAACTTGAAGCGAAAAAAAGCGAAATTATTTTGCAAGTGGGTTATGATGATTCCAAAAGCGAGGAATATTTTATATAGCTCCCTAATATCGGAGGGTATGTTATAAAGAGAAGTCACAAGTGAATTCCCTCGATTTAAATGGATCGAAAAAAATCCATACAATTTATTTAGTTGAGTTTTAAAAATAATGATATGATGGCATGATGAGATGATGCAATGCAAGAGATGACATGATGCAATGCAAAAACAAAACAAACCACACGACAAAACTCGGAAACCCTGGAAGGCAACTGAAGCTCCGGTCTTGGGGCGTCACATGAACCAAGGAGTTTGTAAGGGCAAGGATATCGCCTACTTCGTGAAGATCTACCCTAGTGAGGCAAGTCCTTCGTGGGCGACGGCCATGGTGGGATAGACAAGGTTGCTTCTTCGTGGACCCTTCGTGGGTGGAGCCCTCCATGGACTCGCGCAGCCGTTACCCTTCGTGGGTTGAAGTCTCCATCAACGTGGATGTACGATAGCACCATCTATCAGAACCACGACAAAAACATCCGTGTCTCCAATTGCATTTGCCTTCTCAAACTCCTCCCCTTTACCTTCATATGCAATTGTTTTACATTCCGCTGCTATAATCTTAGAATTGCATGTGTTGGTTGATTGCTTGACTTGTGCTAAGTTGCTAAAATCTTCCAAGAACTAAAATTGGGAAACGGCTAGATTTTTATTTGGTCAAGTAGTCTAATCACCCCCCCTCTAGACATACTTTCGATCCTACAGCAGTAGTCTTAGAATTCTTTCAACTTGAACTTTGTTGCTCGGAAACAACCAAACTTTGTTTCTGTCGACTGACTGCAGAGATCTTGTGAGCTTGGGGCTTGATTTACTGACTTGGAGAAGAAATAGATCCAACTCAACCTTGACCTGGAGTTAGCCAAGAAAAACATGGAGAAGTCTCAAGATGAAGCAACTGCTATGGGAGGTAATTAATTGTCGACTGCGTGCTTTGTCAGCTTTACTTTTCACTTCTTGAACTGAGTGACTTCACTCGAATAGATGTGCATAGTGAAAACAGACAACTCCAAGCCGTCTGAAGAATTTTATTTCTTCAGAGAAAATGAAGCAGGCGCTGGAGCAGAAGGATCTTGACCTTGCTGCAGCCCAGAAGACGGCGCGGGAAAAAACTGAACTTGCCGACAAGAAGTTGGCTTCGGTCGGTAAATTAGAGGACGAAAACGCCAAATTGAAGACTGCCATCAGCGAAGCCAACAAGGAAGTCGTGTAGCTGAAGAAGGACAAGGTGACTATGACTGACAAAGTTGGAGATCTCACTCGGAAGAGAAATGAGCTGGAGGTTTATCTGGGAGGGCTCGCCAAGAAACTATTCCTTATGCTTGAAGGTACTTTTTCCTTGTCCGACTGATTCGCTGTTGTCGACTCGTAGTATAGCTGATGACTCATCATTTCTTTAAGTGTGCAGAATTTTGCCAAAATTTCGAGGAAGAGATTGGGAGGATTGGGACGAGTTTGGACCCCATCAACTCCCCTGTCAAGGATGAAGCTGCCATGAATGTGCTCCGACTAGAATCTCGTCTTGCCAGTGCCATGGACTACATTGTCCGACTGAAGGTGGCAGTGTCACGGATCGACACGGCGCTCTGGCCAAGGGTGACATTTCAGAATGACCTTGTGTCTCTGATGACTCGACTTAAAGAGATTCACGGTCGACTGCAAGAATGGAAGAAGTCATCTGCTCGGTGTGGTGCTGACATGGCTCTGTCTCTGGTTCGTGTCCACTTCAAAGAAGCCAAGGAAGAGAAACTAGTAGCGCTCAAGGTCACCAACACCAAGAAGCTTGACTTCCAGTCCTTCATGGAAACCTTCATCGAAGAAGCCACTCGCATTGCAGATGGAATCGACTTGGATGAGTTCGTCGAGCCTGCCAACCCTTTTCCTGCGGAGTGAACAAACTTTATGCTCTAATTAAATTTGCCTCGGGATGCCGAGTGATTTTGTAACCGTTAAACTTCTTCGGGCCTGAAGCCCGAGTACTTTTATCTGCGGTTCGGAACCTCGTGGGATTTATCTAAATTTGGTTTTTCCTTGAATATGCTTGTGTTTGTCTCCGAGTGGAACTTGTTCCTTCACTCGAAATAGACTTTTGTACTTGTGATGCAGCTTTGAGGAGAGGGTCGCGGACGACCTGCACCTTGTCATCCTTGCGGATCGAGATGGAGTGTATGTTGTATGTGTGGCGCAGCTCCGAGGAAAGGGTCAGAGACGACCTGCACCTCGTCATCCTTGCGGATTAGGATGGAGCGTACGTTATACTTATGGTGCAGCTCTGAGGAGAGGGTCGCGGACGACCTGCACCTCGTCATCCTTGCGGATCAGGATGGAGCATGTGACCAAGTCCCCGAGGGAGAGGATTTTACTCAGAGATTTTTAAACTTAGGCGAGTACGAGACTGCAGCTAAGCCACCGAGTGAGAGGGTTGCTCTTCACTCGGTAGGATTTTTAACACTTAGGCGAGTACGGGACTTCAGCTAAACCCGCGAGCGAGCGGGTTGCTCTTCACTCGGTAGGACTTTTTAAATCTTAGGCGAGTACGAGACTGCAGCTAAGCCCCCGAGCGAGAGGGTCGCTCTTCACCCGGTAGGATTTTTTAAAACTTAGGCGAGTACGGGACTACAGCTAAGCCCCCGAGCGAGAGGGTTGCTCTTCACTCGGTATGATTTTTAAAACTTAGGCGAGTACGAGACTGCAGCTAAGCCCCCGAGCGAGAGGGTAGCTCTTCACTCGGTAGTATTTTTTAAAACTTAGGCGAGTACGGGACTGCAGCTAAGCTCCCGAGCGAGAGGGTTTCTCTTCACTCAGTAGGATTTTTAAAACTTAGGCGAGTACGGGACTGCAACTAAGTCCCCGAGCGAGAGGGTAGCTCTTCACTCGGTATGATTTTTTAAAACTTAGGCGAGTACGGAACTGCAACTAAGCCCCCGAGCGAGAGGGATGCTCTTCACTCGGTAGGATTTTTAAAACTTAGGCGAGTACGGTACTGCAGCTAAGCCCCCGATCGAGAGGGTTGCTCTTCACTCGATAGGATTTTTAAAAGAGTGAGAGGGTTTCTCTTCACTCGGTAGGATTTTTCAAACTTAGGCGAATCAGGTTCGCAGCTAAGCCCCCGAGTGGGAGGATTGCTCTCCACTCGAAGTAGTTTTTGAGACTTTGGCAAATCAGGTTCGCAGCTAAGACACCCACTGGGGAATTTGGACACATGTATTGATAGGACAACAATCATTAAGATGTTACAAAAATCTTGTCTTTGATAAGCAAACTGAACGATTCTTATTACAACTCGTCGACTCGAGTGTTTAAGTGTAAAAATGGCGGAGCAGCTCCGCATTCCAAGCACGTGGCTCGTCCTTCTTCTGTTCGACATTGTAGAGGTGATATGCTCCGTTGTGGAGCACCTTGGTGATGATGAAGGGACCTTCCCAAGCGAGAGCAAGCTTATGGGGCCGTTATTAATCCACTCGAAGCACAAGGTCTCCTTCCTAAAATGCTCGACCTCGCACATTTCTGGCATGGAACCGACGGAGGTCCTACTGATAAATGGTCGACCGGATCAAAGCCATCTCTCTTTCTTCTTCTAGAAGGTCAACAACATCTTGTCGAGCTTGTTCTGCTTCAGCTTATGAAAAAAGTTCTACTCGGGGCACGTTGTGAAGCAAATCACTCGGCAGCACGTCTTTAGCCCCATAGACCATGAAGAAAGGGGTCCGACCAGTCGACCAATTTGGTGTTTTTCTCAATCCCCAATGGACTGATGGTAAGTCGTCCACCCAAGCACCGGCCGCATGCTTGAGGTCACGCATCAACCGAGGTTTCAACCCTTGGAGGATCAAACCATTTGCTCTCTCTGCCTGCCCATTCAACTGTGGATGCGCGATAGACGCGTAGTCGACCCGAGTTCCTTGGAGGCGCATAATGCTCCGAACTCATCTGAATCAAAGTTGGAGCCATTATTCGTGATAATACTATTGAGGGACTCCATATCTAAACGTCAGCTCTCTGATGAAACTGATAGTAATGCTTGAATCGAGATTCTTGATGGGCTTGGCTTCAATCCACTTAGTGAACTTGTCGACTGCTAGAAGCAAATGAGTGAAACCACTTCTGCCGGTCCTCAGGGGTCCAACCATATCCAATCCCCAAACAGCAAATGGCCAGACGAGTGGAATGGTCTTCAAGGCTGATGCAGGCTTGTGAGACATGTTGGAGTAGAACTGACAGCCTTCACTTTTGTCGACTATATCTTTTGCCATCTCATTCGCTCGTGGCCAATAAAATCCCACTCGGTATGCTTTGGCCACGATGGTCCGAGAGGACGCATGGTGACCACAGGTCCCCGAGTGGATATCATTAAGGATCATTCGACCTTCTTGTGGTGTGATGCATCGCTAAGCAACTCCTGTAACACTCTCTCTGAAAAGCCATCCACCTATCATGGTGAAGGCTTTGGATCGACGGACAATCTGATGGGCCTCATCTTCACCTTCTGGAAGTTCCTTTCTGAGCAGTTATGCAATATAAGGCACCGTCCAATCGGGGGTGACGACCAAAACCTCCATGATGAGGTCGACCACGGCTAGGATTTCAACTTCAGTCGGATCAGTAGAACTTTTTGGTTGCGGGGGCTGAGGGAGTCCTTGATTAGGGGGTACCCGGACAGCTGGACTGTATACGACGTCCGGACTATTGAAGCGTGAAGATACAAGACTCAAGACTTCAACTCGTGTCCGGATGGGACTTTCCTTGGCGTGGAAGGCAAGCTTGGCGATCCGGATATTATATTTCCTTCCTTGTAACCAACTCCATGTAAACCCTAGCCCTCTCCGGTGTCTATATAAACCGGAGACGTTGGTCCTTAGAAGGTCCATCACAATTACAATCATACTGTCGGTGTCAAAACCGGCGGATCTCGGGTAGGGGTTCCCAAGCAGTGCGTCTTAGGATCAATGGTAATAGGAGACAAGGGACACGATGTTTTACCCAGGTTCGGGCCCTCTTGATGGAGGTAAAACCCTACGTCCTGCTTGATTGATATTGATAATGTGGATATTACAAGAGTAGATCTACCACGAGATCCAGGAGGCTAAACCCTAGAAGCTAGCCTATGGTATGATTGTTGTTGTATCTATCGACTAGCCTGGCCCCGGTTTATATAATGCACCAGAGGCCTAGGATAACAAGAGTCCTAGCCGAATAAGCCGGTGGGGGGAGGAGTCCTTGTCTTGATCGCCAAGTCTTGTTGATTCTTCCTTGTATCGGCAGCTGTCCGGACCGCCCATGAGTATCTGACCATGGGGTCCTCGCCCAACCCAACCGATCGGGAGACAGCGCGTTGAATACCCCTAGTCCAGGACACCGTTAGTAGCCCCCGAACCGGTCTTCAAGTTAGGGGCGCCTCGATTCTTCCGAACTGTTCTTCATCTTGGTTGCGGTCTTGAAAACTGGTTCAACAAATCTTCTCATCTTCTATCTTGAGGATCGCTTGAAATTCATTCGACGCGTTGGGCATCCGAGGAGCCCTTTAAGTTCTGGCCTTTATTAATGCCTTTTATTTTTATGCCATGCCTCGGGTTTGAAGTTGTACCGGGTGGCAAGGTCCTCTTCGTCCGAGCTCCAACGCCGGACTGCATTGAGGTATCTTTGCAGCCGAGCACCAATGCCGGACTGCTTCCCAGCTCTAACGCGGACTATGCATCCGAGCTCCAACGCCGGACTGTATCCGAGCTCCAACGCCGGACTATGTATCCGAGCCCAACGCGGACTTTATCCGAGGTGTCATAAATCACCTTGGTTCAAAGAAGTTGGAAGGAGTTTAACCGAGCTTAATGCGGAACTGCCCTCTAAGGAGCCAGCCACTTGCATCCGAGCTATATGTCGAACTGCTTCCGAGGTGGTTAAGTACCTCGATCGTGGGCTGATTTTTGGTCAATGTTTTTATTGATGTAATTTATTCTCCGACGAGATATATAGCCGTAGCCCTCAAGGTATGTATCGGTCTAAAACCGAGATGCACGAAGGATGACATAAGACCGCTGATCCCAGAGCAGCCGAGACTCGGGTTGATTTGCAAAATCGGTCCGAGGATCAAGTCTAGCTCAGCGAACACTTAGGGACACAAAAGTGGCGTGCTCAGTCCTCGAGTCTCGAGGTTGGGTGCGGCCGACCAACTGAGGATCAAAATCTCCTCGGAAGCTGTATTGCACTTAAGATTTTACGCATAGAACAAGCAATGCAGTAGCCCCGAGACAACGGGTCGGGTGGCAACACCAGATCGGGGATCAATGTGCCCTTTAATATTTGTAAGTAATAAGCACGAAGCCCAAGTGGCCCCGAGCCTTAATGCGGGCACGGGTGGCGAATTAAGATCAATATCCATAGTAAAATCACAAATTATGTGTAATGACTCAATGTATCCAAGTACTTTATGTCATTAATGCTCGGATCCGCATTGTACAAAACTTTGTTGACTGACCATGGGCTTTAACCTCCTCGGCCGGTAGCCGAGGAGTGTTTGTCCTACTTTATAAAGCCTTTATGAGGGCAAAGATTTACGACAAACAAGGCAATCTGGTCATCTGACTTTCTAAACAAAGGCACGCAGAGAGATATGTTATATTGCTGTTTAACAGAAGAAATGTCTTCTAAAGAAAATAGTCCCGCTATCGGTTCCTTTCTTTGGGTTGTCATGCTAAGCATGATCATGAAACCTCAGCTCCAATGTAAGAGCAAAAGATCGAGGATTTAGTTCGGGAGGCCAGTTACTAGCCCCCGCCGTGTTCGGCGACAGATGAGGTCAAGCCGGAAACTCTTCGGCCAATGTCATGAATGGCCCGTCATTTAATATAGTCATCGGATCGCTGACCAGTTTACACCTATTGTGACAGTCGGTTTTGCTTTCTCCATCGAGGTGCTTGACCATGCGAGCTGGAAGCACAATCGCAGATGGTTCTCCCTGCACACCTAGCCGAACAAAGCGGGCGTAGGAGGCAAGTCTTGAGCCGGCAACCCAACTATTGACCGAAGACACAATTCAAACTGATGCATATATAGCAATACCGAGAATGTTTTTGCGAATCTCTAAAGGAGTCCGCATTGCATCTGCGAGACTTGTGCTGAAAACACACAAAGAGGATAAAAGTGCCAAAAGCTTGGAAAACCAAAAACGCCGGTAAAAACATGACGTCCGAACACTCGTGGTCGCCGAAAAAGGAGAGATAAATAATAAAAACTTTGCAGCGACTAAGAAGAAAAACACATAGTATGAAATGGCTCAAATAAACATAAGAGCCCCCAAGTGACTTGGGTAAAGTTGACTATATAATGTAAGGTGACATGTAGAATGCCTTCTAGCGGATTGTAGATCGTTTATCGTGGCGGACCTTTTCGCTTCAACCTCTGGACCCAATAGTCCGGAGTGTGTCCGAATACCCTCGAGGTTATAAAACCGGGCGTGCGTGGAGACCAGGCGAGGGGTCATTAGTGCTGTATCGGACAAGTGCCCAACTAGTTATGTTATATTACATGGGTAGTAAGAAACATCTTCCGGGGAGAATAGTTCGTTAAGGGTTCCTTTATTTGGGATGCATGCCCTAAAGTGCATGTCAAGGCTGCTATGAAAGCAGAAAATCATCCGGGGCAGATGGGTAAATAATTAAAATCATCTTTTAGCTCACCGACCGAGTATTCCCTTAAGAACGCTAGCTTTCGGCTTCACCCGGTCGAGGTACACATCCGGTGACCGGAGTAACAATCGCAGAAGTGCTCCTTTACCACCTAGCCGAACAATCGGGAGCGAGGGGTAAGCACAGGAGCTAGGCAACCTAGCTTGGCCAAAACTTAAGTCATATCGATGCATATAATGGTGAATAAAAGGTGCATGCGGAAGTGTGACACATGTGTTGGGCATAAAGCCCGATTAATAAGCTTCCGTTAAGAAGCCTCCGGTATAATGGTAGCGGGTGGTAGCGTCGGTTAAAAGTGAACAAAGTTTCGACAAGGAAAATTTGTACAAGCAACTTTTACAAAAAGTATAATTCTTGGTCGAACCGAACACAAGTTAGAAATATAAAACTTTGAGCATGAAGGCAACTTAGCTGGTTAATGTGTTGGGGTGTTGACGACGCGGTCCGAGCTTGATGCGGGACAAGGTTCCATCCCCCAAGCCGGTCCCGAGGTGGCAGAGCAAGGAACTCGGCACTCCGAAGTGGTGACGTAGCACGGTCAATGCAGGACGGCAGAGTGATGCCGAAGTCCCCGGCATGGGGTAATGAAGTGTTGACGAAGCCCCCCGTCCAGCTGAGGTGACGTCAAAGGATATAGTCCGACTGGATTATTTTCTGTGCACAAAAAATAGTGCAGACCGGGGATAATGGTAATAATAGGAATTAAAAAAATGTTGCATAATAAATAATTTATGCAAATTGAGTAGTAAAAGAAATATGGCCTGGCGCCGAAGTTGATGTCGATGCAGGTCGTCGGTGTAATGCAATAAAGGCGTGGCAAAGCACGGACTCACAGTCGGTCCGAGTTCGGATCGGCGTTCACGAACTGTGTCTGAACTGACCGAACCATCATGCGACCGTCGATAATCGGCCACCATTTGATAGACCTGTGTACATATGCTGGACTAACCAGAGTAATAATTCCTTGGGAAAAATTTAACCCAAACAAGCAAAAAGAGATACTAGGATTAATAGCACCTGGTTTATTTGCTGTAGCAATCCGAAGGAAGGTTATTCCCAAAATTGGGACTTGATCCGCGCACTCATGCCTGGTCGGCTAGTGACGCCGAAGTGTCCGGAGTAGGTTGACGAAGAGATGGCGAAGCCCCCGGTCTAGCCGAGATGTCGAAGTAGGTCGGCGTGATGGACACCAGCTTGAAGAAGCAATAGTGCGGCCTGGCGATGCGGTCGTGGCGTGGTCGATCTTGGCTTGATGAAGGGACCGTGCGGCGATGCTGGTATGCCCGCTCCGTGTAATCCGTGGGGCGGCGATGTTGGTGATGATTTATCCTTCGCGATGCCGGACTCTTGTGCGGCTTGCCAAGATGATGATCCGAAGAAGTTGAGCTTGGCTCGACAAAGTGACGATGTGTCCAGCGCAGGTCGGCAGCCGTGGAGCAATATTGCCGGACTGGTTTGACACCAGCATGATGTTGAAGATCATGTTCAAAAGATCTTAAAGTTAGTGGGATGTGTTCGGAAACAAAACACAATACCCCATACAAAACTTCTTTCAAAAAGGATGTCCGAAATACCGTTCATAAAAAAGATGAACTCGGGTCGGATTCGTTTTCGCGCAGAAAACAGATCCAAAAAGTGATGCACTAATCGGATGTTTCCCGGAGTTTGGACGGTCGGATCGAGCTGAATTTGTGGCAGGTGGTAGATAAGGGAATTCTGCAGCAAATCAACGGTTGGATCCTCCAAAGGACATCCGAGCTAGACGCTGGATACCACGCCCTAAACTCGTCCGGATTCTCGTCCAGATTCAACGGGGCTCCGGTATATCGGAGATTGCCGGAGATTCCTCCATCGGATCTCGACGAAATTTTTGTAGGGTTGTTGTAGACTTAATTCCGCATAATTCCACCGAACTAATCATTTAGGCGACACTCGAGGAGGCGGTGGCGGCGGATACAAGTTCGCTGTCCAGAAAAACAGCACGATCGCCTGAGGGCAATGTTGACGTTGAGCCCCCGAGCTCCATGGATGACTCCTCCATGATCTTGATAGAGATCGGAGTAGGTGTTGATGAAGGCCTTCATCCGAACATGACAATCGGAAGTAGGGAGCAGTCCTCGGTCAAGCCAAGGTGACCAGTCGAGCTGGTGACGAAGAAGCCGACGTCGTAGTTGACCTGCAGTCGAGCCATTGATCCTTTCGCCGATCACACAGCGGAACTCTCAATGAAAGCACCAATGTCGGTGTCAAAACCGGCGGATCTCGGGTAGGGGTTCCCAAGCAGTGCGTCTTAGGATCAATGGTAACAGGAGACAAGGGACACGATGTTTTACCCAGGTTCGGGCCCTCTTGATGGAGGTAAAACCCTACGTCCTGCTTGATTGATATTGATAATGTGGATATTACAAGAGTAGATCTACCACGAGATCCAGGAGGCTAAACCCTAGAAGTTAGCCTATGGTATGGTTGTTGTTGTGTCTATCGACTAGCCTGGCCCCGATTTATATAATGCACCAGAGGCCTAGGATAACAAGAGTCCTAGCCGAATATGCCGGTGGGGGAGGAGTCCTTGTCTTGATCGCCAAGTCTTGTTGATTCTTCCTTGTATGCGGCAGCTGTCCGGACTGGCCCATGAGTATACGGCCATGGGGGTCCTCGGCCCAATCCAACTGATCGGGAGACGACGCGTTGAGTACCCCCTAGTCCAGGACACCGTCACATACCATCATAGGCTAGCTCTTAGGGTTTAGCCTCTACGATCTCGTGGTAGATCTACTCTTGTACTACCTATATCTTCAATATTAATCAAGCAGGAAGTAGGGTTTTACCTCCATCGGTGAGGCCCAAACACAGGTAAACATATGTGTCCCCGCTTCTGTTACCATCAGACCTAGACGCACAGATCAGGACCCCCTACCGAGATCCGCCGGTTTTGACACCGACATTGGTGCTTTCATTGAGAGTTCCTCTGTGACGTCGCTGCAAGGCTCGATGGCTCGTCTCGTCGTCAGGGACAATTACCGTGGGGGGAGCTCTGGCTGTAGGCCAAACTCTCCGACTAGGCGGCTTCGTCATGGCCGCCCCATCGGCTGTCGCGCCGACGATGGCCTCTTGGGTCATCACGCATAAACTTCACATCAATTCGGAACTCGCCGAACAGATGGATCCGATAGAGCTCTCTTCTCTTAATGAGCTCTTGGATCGCATCGCCGCTTTAGAATCATAGCGAGTATGACCGGATCGGGCTTAAACCCGACCAAAGGGACATTAAATCCCCGTCGGCCATGTCGCGACCGATTTTCCGGGTATTAAATTTCCAGAAAATGGCCCTTGTGCTCACCAGCCCCAGGATTACTGTTAGCTGATGAGGCACCAACTTGATACAGAAATTCCAAGCAAAGAGCAATATATGTAGTATAAGACCATCCTGGCCTGTGGGTACACCAATTTGGTTTCTAGTGGTTGATGGCGGAAGCGGTTTGTGGATCATCAGCGTCTATGGGACTCCATTTCCCACAGGAACAGCTGACCAGGTTAACTCCTATCTTCGCGAGGCTACGGTCTCCGTTGCTTAGGTTCCGGGGCGATCATCGCAACGCTCCTCTTCATGCAAGAAATCTGGCCAAGACAATAGCCAGGGACAAGCCAGTGAGTACTTTGAATGTACTCGCAAACATTATGAACATGGGTATAATATAAATGATAATCATGCACGGAAATATTCTATAATCACATTGTCAGTCATAAAAAAGAATCTCTGATGCATGCAAACATGTTATTTATATGTAACAAGAATATGAAATGACAGAGTAGGAAATAAAATGCACCATTCGGATGTCTGAAGCGACGTCTCGAAATGATGGTAAATAACAAGCATGCCTCAGTCGGGCGTCTGAGCGACGCCACATAAAGGGCTTATAAGGTAAAATAGATATCAAGCATGCCACAGTCGGGCGTCTCAGCGACACCACATAAAGGGCTTATAAAGGAAATAAATAACAAGTAATGCCACAGTCGGGCGTCTGTGCGACACCACATAAAGGGCTTATAAAGGAAATAAATAACAAGTAATGCCACAGTTGGGCGTCTGAGCGACACCACATAAAGGGCTTATAAAGGAAATAAATAACAAGTAATGCCACGATCGAGGCGTGCGTGCGACACCACATAAAGGGCTTATAAAGGAAATAAATAACAAGTAATGCCACAGTCGGGCGTCTGTGCGACACCACATAAAGGGCTTATAAAGGAAATAAATAACAAGTAATGCCACAGTTGGGCGTCTGAGCGACACCACATAAAGGGCTTATAAAGCAAATACATTCATAGTGAATATCCAGGAGGTAGAACCGTCCCAGGGATACTCAATAAATCAAGTAATGGCAATAGTTAGTCCAAGATAAAAATAATCAAAATCATCATAATCAACACAAGTCACAAATCATGATCCATGTTCTGGTTTAGCAGTTTCTCCTCCGAAGACCGACACTAAGACCGACACTTGGCTGACCGGCATGTAGTCCTTAACCATGGACACGGCTATTGAATAGGTTTAATACCTCTGCAGAGAGGTGTACTCTTTACCTACGAGTAGCTGAATTTCTTTAGTCCATCGGGACTAATTCCGTCTCTGATCTTTTAGTCAAAAGCTACTGACTTGCACACACCGACAACTTACGGTGTGCGGAATCACCCACGACACTGTCAAGCAAAACTCTAAGTTGGGAGGCTACAACCTCGCGTAGCATGGGATCAAATTTCTATCGCGCTCTAAGGGGTGCCCCCTCTCGGTCCCAACCGGATACACCCATGCTCCGGACCAGGTGGCATGCCTACCAGATCAGCCGGTATCTTCCACCATGGCCTCTACATGCGGTGTTTTCCAAGACAAGGGTTAACAACTTCTGAACCATAACCTACCTCTGGCAGGACTAGTGGCAGCCACGAAACAAGTATGGGGGTTCTTTGGAACAAGACTCGATCTGACGGCCGACTCGGGAGGCTTAAGTATTCCTGCATGATATGCATGACAAATATATTTCAATCAACAGAATCACCGCTCATTATACCTTACTATGCCATACCGGACATAACCGTCCCACAGAGACGGCGACAAGCTCACGCCTACCCAAGGCAGAGGCCTTCCAGATTCCTTTCGGCATGCATGCAAGGCACATGAGGATGATTACCATCACAAGTATATTCATTGCCAACAGCATGGAAATCACTAATATGCATCCATGCAAATGATCATATCACATGAAATAACAAGTATTCCGAAATGAGGTGGTGTTATAAACGTGTCAACAAACACACCAAAAATATTATGCCGGGTTCAGAATGCTTGCCTTCAAGGTGTGGAGAGGTGGGGGTGCTCTCCAATACTTTTTGAAAGTTTTCTGCCTCTCTCCAAAATCCTAATTTGAAAATATTGGAATTAACACACAATTTCAAAACAGCACAAAAAGTTGTTAAAAAAAATTTCAAATAAATCTTAAAATAAACTAGACAATATTTGAGAGAGGTAGCAAAAGGAATCAACTCATTTGGAGTTTCATTTAAAAAGATACAGCCAGTCAAAGTTTAGTCAATACTCTGTTATTTAAAATAAAATAGAAAAAGAAAACGGTTCGAATATGAATACGTCGAAGACGTACTCCGGAGATACGCTTCCACTTAACCCACGTGGACAGGTGCGGGGTCACTGACAGTGGGTCCAGGTGGCCCACTAGTCAGGTTTGACTAGTCCACCTTCCCTCCTCCTCCTTTGCCCCGAGCGGAGGCGGGACTCCGGCGACCGTCGCCGGCGAACGGCGGCTCCTTGCGGGGAGCTGAGGGCGGGTGAGGGAGTTCCGGACTAGGGGGTGTCCGGATAGCCGAACTATCATCATCGGCCGGACTCCAAGACTATGAAGATACAAGACTGAAGACTTCGTCCCGTGTCCGGATGGGACTTTCCTTGGCGTGGAAGGCAAGCTTGGCGATACGGATATGTAGATCTCCTACCTTTGTAACCAACTTTGTGTAACCCTAGCCCTCTCCGGTGTCTATATAAACCGGACGGCTGTAGTCCATAGGACGAACAATCATACCATAGGCTAGCTTCTAGGGTTTAGCCTCTTTGATGTCGTGGTAGATCCACTCTTGTAGCACACATTATCAATATTAATCAAGCAGGACGTAGGGTTTTACCTCCATCAAGAAGCGCGAACACTGGGTAAAACATCGTGTCCCTTGTCTCCTGTTACCATCCGCCTAGGCGCATAGTTGGGACCCCCTACCGAGATCCGCGGTTTTGACACCGACATTGGTGCTTTCATTGAGAGTTCCTGCAATATGCCGTCACCGATAGGCTCGATGGCTTCTTCGACCATAAATCAACGATGCAGTCCGGTGAGACTTTTCTCCCGGACAGATCTTCGTATTCGGCAACCGCCTCGCTGGGCGATTAAGCAGCCATCTGGAGCAAATCGAAAGCTCGCCCACAGCGTCGAGTCAGATTTGGAAGATTTGAACTTCACGGTGACATCCGGGGACTTGATCCTCGATGGAGTCGAGCCATAGCCGAGCATGCCGCCTTTGTCACGGCGAGTATGATTTAGCTACTGCAGCGGACAATACCACAGAGGCCGCTTTCGAACCCGCTCCGATCTTCAATTGAGGCCATTGCGCGAGATCGCGGACGGATGGCTGAACACCGCCTCGGGGCTGCAACCTCTCTGGCGATAGAGGCGAACACTGATCTTGTCCCTCATAAAGCTCACGACTCCGAGTGCGGACTCCTTGCGGACTTGAACCTCCGTGCCCCTCCGTCGAATCCGATTGGGCGCCCGGTCATGGAGTTCGCTGCAGCGGTCATCTTTCAACTCTCACCTTTTGGCGACATCTTGAGTTAGCTAAAGTACTCTCGTTATCGGAGAGCCTGGCGGACTGCGGTCGGGGCGGTTGAGATGCGGACGACGAAGAAATTCAAAGCCCACCCACCACCCACTTCATAGCCTTTGCCAGCTTACGACATGCTCGATTTCGACTCGAGGACATCGGCGGTATGGGCGACGATGTAGGAGACAACAATGAACCAGCACCTATAGGATCTGGACAACCTCATCCATGATGTATACGGTGGATACACCTAAAGGAAATGAAGACAAGGAACAACGGGGCGCCACGAAGGATAAATCCCTTGAAAAGCAGTCAAAATGGCAGCGATGGCGCCGAACAAAGTCCCGCCTCAACAAAGACCCAGCCATAGAGCAGAGGCGAACGGTGGACAACGAACAAGCTATCGAGCAATCATGCGAACAAGACAACTTGGATAAACAATCTGTCCCGGCGAAGACAACAGTCCGGACGACCTCACCGGACAAACCATTGGAGCAAAATGACCTCCGAGAAAAGGCTAAATCGCCCACTGCGTGTAGCCTGAAAAAGCGAGCGGAAGCTCAAACAGCGGAAGATGCACTCGAGGATTAGATGGAGCAAAGTATTCAACACATGCAGATAAGCATGGCGACGATCGCCAAACAAAGAGCTACCGAAAAAAAGCTACTGCCCGAATTGACGAGGAGGCCTTAGAGCCCCACAATTAAAAAGCAAGAAGGCCACCGGTCGGATGGGCGACCTCAAGGCAAAAAAGAAGCGGCGAATGGTGCCGCACACAAGCCAATATCACGATCCACCTAAGGATTCACATCAAAAGGATGGCCCAGTTAGGTCCATCTATGGGCCAAAAAACACGCTCGTCAAAGCAATGCAACACGCCAAAATTCGAAAACCACGGCACACCCAAATATAGAGCGCGCGACACCCCCTATGTTTCACCGATGAGGTCTTTGGATCATGAATTTCCAGCGAGTTCAAACCCGTAAACATAGAGGCATCGACGGAACAACAGACCACAGAGTGCGGATTGAGGATTACATCCTCCACATACACATGGCCAGAGGAGATGATCTCAGCGCCATAAAATACTTACCCCTTAAACTCAAAGGGCCAGCTCGGCATTGGCTTAAGAGCCTCCTGAAAATACCATTGGAAGCTAGGAAGAGCTCGAGGATGCATTTGAACAAATTTTCGGGGACCTCGTCCGCCCTCGGACATGATGATCTAAGTCACATAACTCAACAGCCGGAGAGTCAGCCGGAAGTGCAGAACAGGTTCCTTACTAAAAAGAACCAAATAGTCATTGTCCGGACGCCGAAGCCTTAGCAGTTTTCAAACACAACGTCCGAGACGAATGGCTCGCCAGACACCTCGGCCAAGAAAAGCCAAGAACAATGGCCTCATGACCCGCTTTTGTGCAGGGGAAGACAGCTGGCTGGCTAGATGCAGCACCAGCGACCCGAGTACATTCGAAATCAGGGATGGAAATGGGAAATCACGATGCAGAAAAGATCAGCGACGGAATAAGGAAAATGGCCCAAATAGTACGGCGGTCAGCGCCGGATTCAAAAACTCTCGGCGAACAACAAAACACTGCCCTAAAGGATAACGATGACGAGCTATCCAACCTAAACAAGATTACGGATAGACTGTGTCAAATACATGGTACCTCAGGAAGCACGCAAACCACACCCACGAGAGATTGTTGGGTCTTCAAGCAGTCCGACCGACTTAACGCCGAACACAAGAGGCTCGACACACCAAGTGAAAGTAGCGAAACCCAAAAGCAGCACTCCGGAAAACAAAAGACTTTCCCACTAGAAGTCAAAACAGTGAACTCACTTCATGTGATAACACACAGCGTGGCACACCGCCATACCAGGACACCGTCCGCATAATGAGATAGAACCTACCAAAATTCGCTATAGCAGCACTTCCTTCAAAGGAATGACGCCATGCCTTCTTTATTATACAGGCTCTGTACCACTAGAGGTTGTGTTCGGTCCATCCGACAACCCCCGTCGCGGAAAGCTCACTCCCCATCGCCCCATTTAGTAGTAGCCCTAAAGCACTACTGAGGCGTACATCTTTCGCACGCTTTAACACAATACCGCATTATGCATCTCTAACACTTAAAATGCCCGGTCCACGCGGCATCATCTCGTTAAAAGGAAGTATTAAGTGTTACTCGAGCACAGAAGAAGGGGAGACTGCATCGACAGCTCCACAGTTATCCGGCTCCACTAGGCGAAGAACCTGAAATTGGTCATTCAAACCCCGGACACGGCTAGACGAGTCCGGCGCCTACTAGCGGCATAGGCCCATAACAAGAGACAATAGAGCTCAATTTTATTCTTCGAACCGTACTCTGTTCATTTAATATTAAGGACATCTTTCGCACGATCCTTTTCTTTCAAACTAAGTTCCTCTCTTTTACAGATGAACAACGTGCTACACCCGTCCGAGATCGGCTGCGCGGAGACTGGCGCGAGACATGCAGCGAGGACCCGTTGCAAGGATTCTTTTGATTAAGACCCTGCGTAAACCTTTTTCACTTGTCTCTTGTTGATATACATTCCCCGGTTCCTTAATATAACCAAGGAGGAGGCTGGTGCTTTGGCATTGGCCGCACCAGAATTTTTAGCGTGCACGGACACAAGGGGCTTAGGGCATTATTTTGCCCATTTTCATAAAGACCGAATACCTTAGGGAGTATTCAGCGTCTCGAGTTAGGCCTTATATGCATCAGCTCGAATCATGTCTTTGGTCAAATGTTGGGTTGCCCGGCTCTGTGTTTTGCTGCCTTACGTTCCGTTTTCACGGCTAGCGGCACTAGGAGAACTCTGCGATTGTGCCCGGTTCGGCGGGCGAGCACCTCGATGAAAGCGAAAATGACTGTCATGATATAGCGAGAGACTGGTCAACCACTCGATGACTCACAGAATTTTAGGATTCCTCCGCATTAACGAAGGACGGTTTTGATCGAGCACATCGCTTTTGAATTCGGGAGAGTGCGGTGCCCCGAAACTATATAGTAGCCCCACCCTCGAACTCCTATGGCTAAGTGAAAGTGATAAAGCATTATAGTCCGGTTGCCTGGTTTGCTCGCCATCACCTCCTTAACAGGACCAAGGCGTTGGATTAAGTGTGAAAAAGCGCTTTCTTTGCAAACACCCCGCACTATGTGCGTGGGGCTGAAGCCAAGGACTGCCATCTTCGAGGTTATATATACATATACATAAGCGGCCGCCTGGGGAGTAGTTTGCTACTTGAAAGCACAAGTATAAAAAGCTCTTATATTACATTGAGACATTATTTTCACAAATCATACATGTCATTTAAACATAACATCCTTGAGCCTGCGTCTCTATCAAGCAGCGCCCGGCGAGACTTCTTCAAAGTAGTGCTCGGCGGTACTCGGCTTCATCGAATCTTGGGATGCAACGTCGGTGGCCTTCATCTCTGCCAGTATGTCTTGACACGGGCAAGAGCCATCCAGCTCCCTCAATACCGCCGATCGCTTCATTGCGTCGTCTGTGACACCGCACTAAGAAGCTGCTGCACTAAACCAAAATAGCTCTTGGCTGGAGGTCCGCCCGACCACAAGTGAGTCAAGACATGCTTCATGGCAAATCCGGACAATCGATTCAGCTCGGCCCATTCGGCCAACGATCGGTCGTGGCGGAAGGGCGCTCGGACTATGGAATTGCGACCAATATAGCTCTTCCCTACATGCCTTCGGCCCGGAAGTGCTCAACAGCGTCCTAGCAGCTTCGCCGCCAAGTCGAGATAAGCATCCTCTGAACTCCGAACTTATCTAGCGAGCATACTTTGGATCCGTATATTTCCTCCATGGCGAAGCGGTTTTCCCCGCAATTGCCCCGGCGACTCAGCTCCTCCTTGGCAGCTCTCAAAGCCCATTGGGCATTCTTGGATTCGGGCGGCCTTTTTAGGCCCTCTTGTTCCACTTAGCGTTCTTTTTCAAGAACCTACGCAGCGATCGGTAGTATTCCTCAACTTTTGGCCATATCGGTCATCTCCTCTTTGCTTGGCGATGAGCAGCCCGTTCAGCTTCTAGCTGTTGGCCGCCTTAAAGCGACCGCATTACTCATCTGGCTTGCTCTTTACGCTCGGGCGAGTTCTGCCGCAACTCTTCCACAGCGGTGCACCATCTGCATTAAGCATACGAATAGTAAGACATGGGCATCAGGCTCCCTTACAAGGTGTCGCATAAAGGTCGCATACCTTGTGACTCGTCACCTGTTTATTGACCAGCACGATGTCGCATCCGCCTCGTCAAGTTGCGCTTTAGTTCGGCATATTCATCGATCCGGCTGGCCTCCGGACGCCCGCCACCTGTTTAGGAGCAGCGATATGTTATAACGAGAATTTGATCCTCGCACGTTGTCAATTTTGACAACGTACCGAATCTCGAAACTACTATCTATCTGATGCGCATTTATATGCATAAGCTGTCGGAAGATACATCATTTTGCGTACCTCAAACCCGTCGGTAAACTTCGGCGGCTTCATCAATCCGCTCTCGCGGATGCAATTCTTTCAATCACCGTACCCATTAGCGCACGGTGATCTTCTGAAATAACCGCTTCGCGGAGCAGATCCTTCAGCTCCTCGATCGCACGCCACTTGGCGCTGGACCTTCGGCCCCGCGAACTTGGGGAACCCTCGCGGCGACACCTCCGGGTCGTCCGCTTCTATGGTGCGACAGGTGGGCGTTTAGCTCTCCATCATCTCGGAAGAAGATCCCCGAAGACAAGCTCTGCGAGAAGGGCTGAGGTCCGAACTACAAGGTACAATTTCGGTTATCTTCATGAATGAATCTGAGGATGTTTCTTATTTATAAGACCCTTCTTTTTACTTACGGCTCACTTTGGAGGCTGATCCCTCGGGAAATAATGCGGCTGGGTTACTTCCCAGCGCGGACTCTCCGAAGATTCCCTTCCCTCTTTGAGGCCTTGACCTCCGGATCTTACAGGCGGTCCTCTTCTCTCCTCGGAAGGTGGGACTCTTAATCCCTCCTTCCTTGATAGCCTCCTTCGAGAGGCGAGTTGCTCGCCCGCTCCTCCTTCGCCTTCTTCAAGAGGCGCGACCTTCAACATCTTGGTCGAGCATGGGATCCGGCACGGTCTCGGGGGAGGGCGGACACCTTATTAACCGCCTTGGCTATCCACTCCTGTTCAAGCGGCTCCTTTAAAGGGCATGTATACAAAATAATGAATGAACAGTTTGTCCGGTTCGGACTACTTACTTGAGTGTCTCAGGCGATTGCAGCTTAGTCCTGCATCCTCGGTCAAGTCCGGACACTTCTCTTGTGATCGAAGAATAGTTTATACATCTCCCCAGGCGTCGTGCCCATGAAATTTTGGAGGCTCGTGGTCCCTCGGTTGAGTTCCCACAGGCGGAGGCGGCGTTTGAGGCTGAAGGCGACGGATCACCATAACCTGCGCCACTGCAGCCAGATTGATCCCTCTTTCTGGAGATCTCGAATCGGCCTACAGCAGAGGGGGCGTCCTTGGGCGGCCCCAGTCGAGCCTTGTTGACCCATGATGCCAGCCGCTGTGGTGGACTGGCGGAAGGCAGGGGCGCCGCCCATTTGGTGCCCACAGGGGCGGTGATATAAAACCGCTCCGTCGCCACAAACCAAGCTCCTCTTGAAAAGAGCCCTCGGCCCCGGAGCATCAGCACATTTGCTTATAACCGCCCCTCCGCATTCTGCTTGTTTTCCCTCGATCATCTTTGGCTCCACCTTGAAGTCTTGAGCCACAATCCAAAGTGGGGGGTAATATGGATGAAGGCCTCACATACGACAATGAATGACGAGATATGGAGGATGGACTCCGGATTCAAGTCATGGAAATCAAGCCCATAATAAAACATGAGCCCCCGCACAAAGGGATTCGTCGGAAGCCTAAACCCGAAGGAAGTGGGGCCGAATACCACGTTCTCGCCGGGCTCGGGAGTGGGAATGACCTGCCTGGAGCAGGCAGCCTATCGAGATCTCGCGGTTAGATACTGGCGTCTCGCAGCTTTAGCACATCCTCTTCTGTGACGGAGGAAGACATCCATCGGCCGTCTTGATCGGGCGGACATCGTCGAAAGTCAAGCGCCTAAATTTGAAGCTTTGGGTGTTGGAACTTCGGCGCGCGGCGAACTCGATGGAGGGTTTAAAAAAGAAGAGGGCCTTGGTCTCATTATAAAGAGGTTGAATACCAAGATCCCACCCCATGGTCGATTAGGACTCGCCTTTGATAGAGAAGGCAGGCCGACAGGCACTGTTGGGTTACCCACGTCCGTATTGATGAGAACCCCGGAATAAGGGGACACGATCTACGCTTTGGTAGGACGTGCCAAGGAAACCGCCTCGCTAAACGCGCTGAGGTGGAACAATAAAAACGACTCATATAAAGGCCTGGCCGTGGTGTGATGTCACGCCCGCGGAATCGTCGGCAGATCTGTGCGAAAATTATTCTCTCTCTGGCGTTATGTGGAACTTGTTTTGCGAGCGGACACTATCCTTGTGTTCAAAACCTTCTATGAAGCATTGGAGGAGGAACCCGCCTTGCAATGCGAAGACAATATGCGCCCGGACTAAATCGTCATTGAAGCCTGGTTCAGAGAGCTCTTGAGGAGTTCGGACTAGGGGTGTCCGGATAGCGAACTATCATCATCGGCGGACTCCAAGACTATGAAGATACAAGATTGAAGACTTCGTCCCGTGTCGGATGGGACTTTCCTTGGCGTGGAAGGCAAGCTTGGCGTCTGGATATGTAGATCTCCTACCTTTGTAACCGACTTTGTGTAACCCTAGCCCTCTCCAGTGTCTATATAAACTGGACGGCTGTAGTCCATAGGACGAACAATCATACCATAGGCTAGCTTCTAGGGTTTAGCCTCTTTGATCTCGTGGTAGATCCACTCTTGTAACACACATTATCAGTATTAATCAAGTAGGATGTAGGGTTTTACCTCCATCAAGAGGGCCCGAACCTGGTTAAAACATCGTGTCCCTTGTCTCCTGTTACCATCCGCCTAGACACACAGTTTGGGACCCCCTACCCGAGATCCGCCGGTTTTGACACGGACAGTGGGGATGGATCCGCTGATCAGTGGCGGTCCTCCCGGTGGTCGTAGGGTCGTCGGAGGTGGAGGAAATCGCTGGCGGTGAGCTCTGCGGCGGAGGAGAGCTTCGGTGGATTTGGGGATTCGGGCTAGGGTGATGCTCCGTCATCGTTTGGGGTCTGGGCGGCTCCGCAAGGCGGTGTGGAGCAGAGTGGTGGTGATGGAAGGGTGGGGGAGGCTCTGGTTGAGGTGAATGGAGCTGGGACGTAGCGGCGGCCGAACCGGCCGGAGTTGGGGAAGACGGTCTTCCCTCGATGATTGCAGGCTGTGGGGGTGCCATGGGTGTGGCCTGAGGTCGACTGCGTGCTCATACGAGTTCGGGGTCCTCCTTATATAGCGCAACGAGGTCAGTTTGCGGCGGCCGTGGATGAGCTCGTCGGCGACCGCCGTTCTGTAGCTTGCGAGGCGGCGTGGAAGCGGCGAGCTAACCGACAGCGAGGATAAGCGTGGCGGCTCCTAGAAAGCGAGTGGCGAGCCAGGGTGGCTCGGGCGGCGCCGACCGTGGCAGAGGCGCACTACGGACGTCGGCGTGCCGCCAAGAGTGCCCTGACGGCGGCGCTGTAGGGTGCCAGGGCGGCTTGGAGGTTTCTGGTGAGAAGGGGAGTGCGTGGTGCGGCTTTGCAGTGTGGGGCCAAACCATGGGGCGCGACGTGGCGGCTTGGGTGCGCGGCTGCAGTTGGCGCGCTCTGGGCACGCCCAGTTCATGCCCACCATCTGCTCGACGAAATTCCATGGCCTGCTAGGTGGCTTGGTTGGAGCTGGGGATTAGCAGGTCTAATCTAGGGGTAGCTGGGATGCTAGTGGACATGCCTCTTGGGTCAGAGGATCAGGTCCACAATGCAAACCAAAACTCATGCCAAATCTGTCCATGCACTCCAGGTGTTTGACAAAATGCCACAGGCACCTAGGCTTTTCTTGGAGTGGCCAAATCTTCAAGATCTTAGTCTCTTTAGATGCACAAGAGGGTGGTGAGGTTAGTTTGTACAAAGCACAAAATTGTTAGTGCAAGTTTTGCAAAACTTCAATTCTGGACAGGAGGTAAATGGCATCATCTCATGGACCAAAAATTTTCCAATGAGCCCATCCTTCTGGACATGAGGGTTTTGTAGGGTGGTCTACAAGCAGGGGGAAGAATCCAGGGCCAAAGAGCAAGCAAGAATATGGATGCTGTACAAACCATCATGTTGGACCAGAATGAAGATGAGGTTGATTCACTCAAATTTTTCAAAGAACAACACTGGGTTTTGCATAAAGTTGAAACATATGCTACTACCAACATCCCATAATTTTGGTGGAAGCTAGAAAGAAATATTTAAAAGAGTTGTAGTGCAAAATTACCCACTGGACCAGAGAAGAAAATTGGGTGTAGAGCTCAAAATATTTCATGAATAGAAGATATTTTTGCATAAAAGTGATTTAAAAACATCACCTGACATCTCCAAATTTTGGTTGGAATTTTAAGTGAATTTATCAAATGGTTGTAGTTCAAATATGGCCATATAACCTTGGAAAAACCAGTTTTCAAGAAAATAAAGATTAAGCAAATTAATTATGTAATTAGTTCTACTATAAAAGAAAACTTTTTCTTGAGAGGTTAAACAAGTCCAATAACATATTTGAAAGGTTTTATTTTTGGGGAAAACTCCATAATAACAAGAGAGAAAAAAAATGGTTCAAAAAATCAAAAGGAGCCCAGAAAATAAAAGTTTTAACTACCTGGCAAAATTTTAATTAATAAAACAAGGTCAAAAATTTTGGGGTGCCACAGGCCACCCATGAGATAGCGGTATCGGAGGAACCGTACAAGGAGTATCCCTCTATTTTGAGGACAAATTACGTCCAGATCACCGAGCTCCCGGAGCCGGACACCAGCCCGGGGGGTAATATGACCCGGGTCCCGGACTTAGAACCGGGCACGGGGCCGGAGAAATTGGGCAGCATCCCGAATCCCGAGCTGCTGAACTCGGAGGCTTCCATGCCCCGGGGGGCTAGATCGGATCAGAATCCGGATTCAGCTATAACCACCCATGCGGACTTGGATCGTCTCTCCCATATCAGGCAAGAGCCCCAGGAGACAGTACATCATTATTGGGCCAGATTCCTCTTGGCGCTAAACAAAGTCGAGGACTGCCATGAGGAGGACGTAGTCTCGCTCTTCTGCAAAAACTGCACAGACAAAGGAATCCTTAATGCTATAAGTCGCCGTGACATAGTACGCTTTGCGGACATAGCAATCATAGTACAGAAGTACTGCGCGATGGAAAGCGTCTGGAAAACTCAAGCTGAATATGGGGACAGTCCGGCTTTCACCAAAACCTTTGTCCGAACTAAATAGGCGAACTCTCATAAGTCGGCCGATCCAATCCCCAAGAAACAAAAGCCCACCCCAGGGCGGGGAACCATATTGGAAAAATGGCTCAATGGGCCATGTAAACTCCACGGCACTCCGGACACAACACCAACTCATAGCTTTAGGGCATGTTGGATACTCCGGCAGGTTACAAAAAGTGGCGATGACCCTCTTACAGAGCAACATCCCGCCAACAAGCACAATACGGTACTAACAGTCTTCGAGACTTTTGCCTCAAACAATACAGCATAAGCGAAACTCATTGGCTTCTACGGAAATTTGCCATATGGCCAAAATAAACCCTGGGCGACACTGCTATAACTTTTAATGCCGGTGGCGAACCTCGATCCCGGACTGTCCGGGCACCAGCCCTTCTGGTTCTCAGCCCAATCGTGGGCGGCTTCCGGCTCACTAAAGTGCTCATGGATGGCGGAAGCGGATTAAACTTGATCTATGAAGAGACACTCAGCAAAATGGAAATTGACAAAGGCCGCATTGAACAAAGCGGCACAACCTTCAGGGGAATTATCCCTAGTCGGGAAGCGCGGTGTGCAGGAAAAATCACACTCGACGTGGTATTCGGCACCCCGGAAAATTATAGGTCCGAAGAAATCACATTCCAAGTGGCCCATTTTAGCAGCGGATACCACACCCTTTTAGGGCGGGACGCGTTTGCAAGCTTTCAAGCTATACCCCATTACGGGTACATGAAGCTTAAAATGCCCGGGCCCAATGGAATCATCACTCTAGCCAGTGATCCGGACGTCGCACTTTGCGCCGAAAACAAAACCGCAGCACTAGCCCTGGAGGCATTATCTGAGGCCCTAGCAGCCGAAGAATTAACAACACTGTGTGCCACCGTGGACAGGGACGGCGTGGTACTCGACAAGCGACCCAAGTCAACCTCATTAAAACCCACAGATGAGATAGTCAAATTCCAAGTCCATCCAACGGACCCCACGAAGACAGCTTCCGTCGGGACATAGCTGAGCCCCGTGATGGACGCCTCACTGCGATACTTCTTACGCGAGAATTGGGTCATCTCGCCTGGCACCCATCGGACATGCCAGGCATCCCACGCAGATTGGCCGAACACATCCTCAATATACTAAAAGGATACAAACCGGTCAAGCAAACTCTAAGACGGTTTTCAGAGCCCAAACGGCAGACCATGGGGGAAGAGCTAGCCAAACTACTCGAGGCCGGATTCATCAGAGATATGAAGCATCCGGACTGGCTGGCAAACCTGGGAATGGTACCAAAGAAGGAAAATTCCTGGCGCCTATGTGTCGACTTTAAAGACCTCAACAAGGCTTGCCCCAAGGACCCCTTTCCCCTCCCTCGCATCGATCAAATCATTGATGCCACAGCAGGACACGACTCGCTGTGTTTCCTCGACGCATACTCTGGATACCATCAAATAAAGATGGCAGAGTCTGACCAAGCTGCAACAGCCTTCATAACGCCATATGGCCCTTTCTGCTTCAACACTATTGCTTTCGGGCTTAAGAACACCGGCGCAACATACCAACGCATGATTTAAACATTCCTGGAAAAGCAAATCGGCAAAACAGTGGAGGCATACGTGGACGACATGGTCATGAAAACAAGACACGTCGAAACCCTGATAGATGACTTGAGGCTTACATTCGACAATCCTCGGACATACGACATCAAGCTGAACCCGGAAAAATGCGTTTTTGGCATCCCCTCGGGGAAGCTACTCGGCTTCATCGTTTCTAATAGAGGAATTGAAGCGAATCCGGCAAAATCCGAGCTCTGTCACAGTTGGCTATACCAACATACCTCAAGCACATCCAGAAACTAGCCGGATGTGTGGCTGCTCTAAGGTGCTTTATCTCCAGGTTAGGAGAAAAGGCATTACCTCTTTACCGCCTTCTTCGGCGCACCGAACACTTCGTGTGGACGGATGCAGCCGTGGCTGGACTGGACGAAATAAAGACCTTATTGGCCAGTAATCCAATACTAACAACGCCGAATATCGACGAACCTATGCTGCTGTACATAGCTGCAACGCATCAAGTTGTAAGCGCAGTGCTTGTCGTCGAACGAGAGGCTGACAGATACAAATACCCGCTCCAGAAGCCAGTTTACTACGTGTCCACGGTCCTAACCCCATGCAAATCACGATACCCAGACTATCAAAAAATAGCATACACGGTGTTCATGGCATCCCGGAAGCTACGACACTACTTTCAAGAGTGTTCGATTACGGTGGCCTCCGAAGTACCACTAAATGACATAATAAATAACTGCGATGCTACGGGCCGGATTGCCAAATGGGCCATTGAGCTCCTTCCGTTCGACATAATGAACAATCCTCGGCGGGCCATCAAGTCGCAAGTATTGGCTGACTTCGTCGCCGAATGGACAGAAGCCGAACTCCCTAAAGAGTACGGTGCATACTCAAACTGGATCATGCACTTCGACGGCTCTAAAATGCTGGCCGGATTGGGAGCAGGTGTGACGTCTCCCACCATAGACACGGTCCAGTACGTCCTCCAACTATTATACACAGACTCCAACAATGCAGCCGAATACGAGGCTCTATTGCACGGTCTTCGGATGGCAGTCTCTGTGGGCATTCAACGGCTAGAAGTGCGCGGGGATTCAAACCGCGCAATATCACAAATAAATGGAGATTTTGATGCCAAGGACCCGAAAATGGCGGCCTACCGTAATGCCGTCCCCAAAATGTCAGCTTGGTTCGAGGGGCTCGAATTCCACCATGTGTCTCGAGAAAACAATCAAGTAGCGGACGTCCTTACTCGCATCGGCGCTAAACGCGACCCTGTCCCACCTAACATATTCTTGGAACGGCTATTCAAGGCATCCGTAGTATGGGAAGGGGAGTCCGGCAATACTAGCACGGATCCGAATACACCCCCAGATTCCGAACTATCAGACATAGTCGGAGGTTCTACCACCGAAATAACGCCCTCGGCCCACGAAATCATGGCTGTAATCGCCCCGTGGACCGAGCCTTTCTTGGCCTACCTAAATAGGCAGGAGCTCCCTTAAGACCAAAATGAAGCACGCTGCATCGTCCAGCGCTCTAAAGCTTACAAAGTCTACGAAGGGGAGCTCTACAAGAAAAGCGCTACCAGAGTACTCCAAAGATGCATCTCCGAAGAGGAAGGGTGACAGCTCTTGGCTGAAATCCATGCCGAACTAGGCGGGCACCACGCCGCGGCTCGAGCATTAGTCAGCAAGGCCTTCCGTACAGGTTTCTACTGGTCGACGGCCCGAGCAGACGCACAGGACCTTGTCCAACATTGCGTTGGTTGCCAGCTCTTTGCCAATCAGAGTCATATGCCCCCTACCGCTCTCCAAAAAATCCCCATAACTTGGCCCTTTGCGGTCTGGGGGATGGATATGGTCGGACCTCTTAAAGGAGGAAGCCATAAGAAAAAATACTTATTGGTCATGGTGGACAAATTCACCAAATGGTTAGAAGCCAAACCAGTTAAAACGGCCGAATACGGACCAGTAATAGACTTCATATCCGGGGTCGTACACCGATACGGTGTCCCCCATAGCATCATCACTGATAATGGCTCAAATTTCATAGCCGACGAAGTGAAAACTTGGTGTGCAAAAATGGGCATTAAACTTGATTACGCTTCCGTCTACCATCCCCAAACAAACGGCCAGGTAGAGCGGGCAAATGGTCTCATCATGAGCGGCATCAAACCCAGACTAGTACGATCCTTGACAGAGTCGGATACGCACTGGGTCGAGGAGCACGACTCCGTATTTTGGGGGCTGCGGACCACGCCAAATCGCACCACCGGATATACACCATTTTTATGGTGTACGGCGCGGAAGCGGTATTACCCTGCGACATAATACATGATTCGCCACGCGTACGTATGTACGAAGAGAAGGAAGCCGAGTTAGATCGGCATGATAACATGGACGCCTTGGAGGAGGAGCACGACATCGCAAAAGCCCGCTCCACATTCTATCAGCAGCAGGCTCGACGATATCAAAGCAGAGAAGTGCGGGCCAAAACTTGCAACATTGGCGAGCTCGTTCTACGCCTACCGAAGAAGAAGAAGGACAAGCTCAAACCCAAGTGGGAGGGTCCCTTCATCATTGACAAAGTTCTTCTTTGGAGGGCGTGCGCTTCGTAATGCATCCGATAATGAGACTCGAGCGAACCCAAGGAGCGCGGCTAGACTCGGAGATTCTCGCCTAACGCCCGAACTCAATGTTAGTCTCCTAACCCCTCCTTTTAATTATGCTCCATCCCTTTTCCTTTCTCGACCTTTTCTCTCTTCACACAAAGTATTCAATACGGTGCGGATTTCGGATCACTCTGGCCGCACTAAGTGTGTAAGCAATACACGGGGCTTCCTATACGGAAGCTAAAATAATTACTCACGTGGCTTTACGCCCATCACATATGCATTCTTTTCCATATGTGCCTTTTCTTCACCATTATATGCATCGATATGACTTAAGATGTTGCCAAGCTGGGTTGCCTGGCTCTTGTGTTTATGCCCTACGTTCCCGTTAATTCGGGGCTAGGGCATAAGGGGAGCACCTCTGCGATTGTTACTGCCGGTTCAGCCGGATGTGTACCTCAGACTGGGTGAAGCCGAAAGCATGCTTCCTTAAGAGAATATTCAGTCGGTGAACAAAAGATGTATTCATTTATTATAATGCAAATTCCCAGAAGTTTTGTATCCTGCGCTATCATTCGCAGTTCGGACATGTGCATTATCGCATGCTTACCCAGGGAAAGGAACCCCTAATGGAACTATTCTCCCTGGAAGATGTTTCTTACTATCCATGTAATATAACATAACTAGTTGGGTACTTGTCTGTTCAAGCACTTATGACCCCTATGCCTGGTGTCCATGCATAGCCCGGTTTTGTATAACTGAGTGGGTATTTGGAAACACCCCGGACTATAGGATCGGGGGCTGAAGCAAAAAGTTCCGCCATGACAAATGATTTTAATCCGGCTAGGGACTAATTATGTCCATTGAATTACACAGTCACTTGGACTGACTATATTCCTCCTCTATACCATCCAACAGGCTATCTAGCTTACAATCCTGTTGAGAATACTTTGCGGCTAACGCTACCTGGTCATATACCAGACTCACTGGAATTTCTTGCCCATCGGGCCCCGCCGGTCCTACTTCGGCCATATGGTTCGGGTCCAGATTGGTGTAGCGCGTCTTCACCATAGCCTAGGCTTCTCTTGCACCTTGCCGGCAAGCGGACATATTCCACAGTCGGAAGCGCCGCCGTGCTCCTCAGCATATCCACGAGCTCCCCCATGCCATTCGGCAGCAAGCTTGATGGCCACAAAGCCTGAGCTACACCCTGCATCACTTGCCGAGCTCGCTCGTGCAGTTGCGAAAGGTCTTGCAGTGAACCACTTGCAGATGAGGGCATCTCCTCCTCAGGGCGACCTGTTAACAGTCCTGCAAGCAAAATTCTTTCAATACACGTCCTCGCCGAACTATACTACAGTTCGTCTAGACACTTACCGTAAATGCCGCGTCGAAGCCTTTTGCTCTCATTCACGGAGTCCGCCAGCTGAGCGCGGAGATCTTTCAACTCCACGTCCAGATGGACGTTGGCATCTTGAAGATCATTCTTCTCCTGCCTAACTCGCGTAAGAATGCGCTCGCCAGCCTCCAGCTGCCTTTTGAGATGCGATGCGTCCTCTCTTACGTCCTCCGGGTTCACCCCGGGATTGTGTGCAGAATTTTCTGTTATACTTGTCATATCAGCCATTTACTAATTGTAGCACCTTTCATTACAATTGCGACAACTGTTACGGAGAGGAGGGCTTTGGGATTCCTCCATCTTGGCAATCGCGCCCTTAGTTCGACCTTGCATTCCTCGAGCTCTGAGACAATTGCTTGTTCTTATCTACAAGGACCTGTGCATAAATTGATCCTTAAAACAGTTGTTCCAACGTTTCAAGTCTCGAGGGCTCTTGCTACACATGCTTATCAAATTTTCTTACCTGTATATCTTTGGTATACTGGTCCGTCGCTTGGGCAAGCCCGCCTTGAGCAGCTCGGATGTATGCGTCTCCCGAATTGGGCTGGAGATTCCTTCTACGGCCCTCCTCTATTCCTGCTCGGAAAAATCGAGGCAGCTGATCTTAGCGAAGAGCGCCACAATAAGTGACGTAGGGAAAGGAATGACAGCTTACCCAGTTCGGAGGGTTGTACATGGAGAATCCATCGCGCGGTTTGACATGAAAGAATTCCTCCTCTTCGCCTTTGTATAAATCGGACAATATCCTTGCCAGAGCAGTGGCGGAGTCCGGACCCTTACGGCCCACGGCGGGTGGCATCATCTTCCCGTTGAAGTGCCACATGGGCTTCCCCGATATTGAAGTGGTTGCACTCCCGTATTATCGTATTGCCATAACCTCGACTATCGTCATCCGGAGTTGGCGATAACTTTATCCTGCTCATCGGTAATATATTTCCTGGTATCCTCCTCTTGGGGGCCTCGGGCGCCAACAGGCGATGCCCTCTACGGGCGTTCTTGAGCCCAGGGGAGACCTGTCCGGACTGGATCCGGAAGGGAGCGTCATCAATGTAGAACCACTCGAAGGCCAGTTCTCGGTGCCTTCTTGGGAGTGCGGAAAGGTATCCGGTCTCGGCATGCGCCATACTTCGCCCGCCCACCTGTCATAGGGATTCTCACTGGTTGCGGGGGACAAGGCAGAACAGCCTCTTCCATAACCCGAAGTGAGGCTCGCAGCCTAAAAATAGCTCGCAAAGGGCAACGTACCCTGCTATATGTAGTATAGAGGCAGGGGTAAGATTGTGTAACTGGAGGCCGTAGAACTCCAGGAGCCCGCGAAGGAACGGGTGGATAGGAAACCCGACACCCCTTAGCATATGCGGGATGAGGCATATCCGCTCCTCTGGAGACGGATTCGGAGATCTCTCTGCTTGCTCCCCGCCATTATAGGTGGCTATTCCTGCTCGGACATGACCATGAATGCTGGTGGAAGAAACCCTTGGTTTTGTAACTCAATCAAACGGCTATGTGGAACTGAGCACTCTTCCCAGTCCCCCCGCTTGGAGAAAGGAGAGCGAGCAGAAGAGCTGTGACGACCGGCCATGTTGGAATGGTTTTTCCGGAGCGCTCTATTGGATGCTTGCTCGAGGGGGAAGAGTGAGGTTTGGATCTGAGAATCCCCGTCTCTACAAATAGGCAGTTAGCCCAAAATATTGAGGGTGGTAAATGCGAAAAACGCCTCGGCTCCTCGCATTCGTTCGACACGTGGAGATGATCATTATTGAGGCACTGAAGCCAAGGAGTACAACATTGATGGAATTTCGGACACTATTCGCCATAACGGGTACTTTGGAGTATTTGGAGGAGGAACCCGCCCTCCAATGCCGAAGACAAGACTGCGCACCGGATTCATCGTCATTGAAGCCTGGTTCAGGGGCTACTGAGGGAGTCCTGGATTAGGGGGTATCCGGACAACCGGACTGTATACGATGTCCAGACTATTGAAGCGTGAAGATACAAGACTCAAGACTTCGACCTGTGTCCGGATGGGACTTTCCTTGGCATGGAAGGCAAGCTTGGCGATCCGGATATTATATTTCCTTCCTTGTAACCGACTCCATGTAAACCCTAGCCCTCTCTGGTGTCTATATAAACCGGAGAGCTTGGTCCTTAGAAGGCCGATCACAATTACAATCATACCATCATAGGCTAGCTCTTAGGGTTTAGCCTCTACGATCTCGTGGTAGATCTACCCTTGTACTACCTATATCTTCAATATTAATCAAGCAGGAAGTAGGGTTTTACCTCCATCGATAGGGCCCGAACATGGGTAAACATCTGTGTCTCCTTCTTCCTGTTACCATTAGCCTAGACCCACAGATCGGGACTCCCTACCCGAGATCCGCCGGTTTTGACACCGACATTTACTGAGGGAGTCCTGGATTAGGGGGTATCCGGACAGCCGGACTGTATACGTCGTCCGGACTATTGAAGCGTGAAGATACAAGACTCAAGACTTCGACCCTTGTCCGGGTGGGACTTTCCTTGGCGTGGAAGGCAAGCTTGGCGATCTGGATATTATATTTCCTTCCTTGTAACCGACTCCATGTAAACCCTAGCCCTCTCCGGTGTCTATATAAACCGGAGAGGTTGGTCCTTAGAAGGCCGATCACAATTACAATCATACCATCATAGGCTAGCTCTTAGGGTTTAGCCTCTACAATCTCGTGGTAGATCTACTCTTGTACTACCTATATCTTCAATATTAATCAAGCAGGAAGTAGGATTTTACCTCCATCAAGAGGGCCCGAACCTGGGTAAACATCTGTGTCCCCTGCTTCCTGTTACCATCAGCCTAGACGCACAGATCGGGACCCCCTACCCGAGATCCACTGGTTTTGACACCGACAAGGGATCTTCTGTGAAAGGATCCTCTTTAACTGACAGTGTATGAAGATGCTTGAAGAACACATTGCTGGGAATAGGCTACCGCTTAGAACCTATCTTTGCCAAGTCATCAGCTGGTTGATTCTTCAGTTAGGGTATATGGTGGAGCTCTAACACTTCAAACTTCTTTTCTAACTTTCTTACTCCATTGCAATAACCAGTCATAGCTGGGCTCCTAATGTCCCACTCCTTCATCACTTGATTGACCACTAAATCTTAGTCGCCATAAACCATTAGGCGATGGACGCCGAGTGAAATGGCCATATGCAACCCATACAGAAGTGCCTCATATTCAGCTTCGTTGTTGGAGGAATCAAAGTGGATCTAGAGAACGTAACTGAGTTTGTCGCCTCGGGGGGATACCAGGACTACTCCAGCACCAGAACCATTCAGCATCTTGGATCCATCAAAGAACATAGTCCAATGTTCCGAGTGAATCTGAGTCGGTTGTTGCTGCTCAATCCACTCGGCAAGGAAATCTGATATTGCTTGGGACTTGATTGCTTTCTTTGCCTCAAACTTGATATCCAATGGAAGGAGTTCAATCGCCCACTTTGCCACTCGACCAGTTGCATCTCTCTTGGTCAGAATTTCTGACAATGGAGCATCATTGACGACTGTAATCGAATGATCTGAGAAGTAATGTGCAACCTTCTTCGTTGTCAAGTAAATTCCGTAAACAAGCTTCTGATAATGCGGATATCTCTGCTTGGATGGAGTCAAGACTTCAGAAATATAGTACACTGGGCGCTGAACCTTGTAGGCTTTACCTTCTTCTTCCCGCTCGACCGTGAGTACTGTCCTGACAACTTGTCCAGTGGCTGCAATATAAAGCAGTAAAGGCTCTTTGCTGATTGGGGCAGTGAGCACCGGCTGGGTGGAAAGCAGGGCTTTGAGCTCTGCAAACGCTGCATCAGCTTTAGGAGTCCACTTGAACTTGTCAGATTTCTTCATCAGTCGGTAAAGAGGCAGCACCTTTTCACCGAGACGAGAAATGAACCGACTCAAAGCAGCCAAACAACCAGTAAGCTTCTGAACGTCGTGCACAAGCACAGGGAATTTCATTCGTAGGATTGCACCAACTTTCTCTGGGTTTGCATCAATCCCTCGTTCGGAAACAAGGAAACCGAGTAACTTTCCACCTGGAACTCCAGATGTACACTTCAATGGATTAAGCTTGATATCATACCTCCTTAGGTTGGCAAAGGTTTCAGTGAGGTCAGTCAGCAGGTCGGAACCTTTACGCGACTAAACCACGATGTCATCCATGCATGCTTCCACATTCTGACTGATTTGAGTGAGCAGGCACTTCTGAATCATGCGCATGAATGTGGCACCAGTATTCTTGAGACTGAATGGGGTGATGAAAGATGTTTTTATTTCATCAGGTCCATACAGTCGGATCTGATGGTTCCCAGAATATGCATCCAGAAAGTACAATCGTTCACATCCCGCAGTCGAGTCGACTATCTGATTGATGCGGGAAAGAGGGAAGTGATCTTTCGGGCAGGCCTGATTGATATGCTTGAAGTCGATACACATATAGAGTGAATCATCTTTCTTGGGAACCATGACAACGTTGGCGAGCCACTCGGAGTGGTAAATCTCTCGGATGAACTCAACTGCGAGGAGCCGAGCCACCTCCTCACCAATTGCTTTTCTTTTCTCCACGGCGGACCGTCGATGATGCTCTTTGACAGGTTTTGCTTTTGGGTCGACTTGCAAACGGTGCTCAGCCAGTCCCCTGGGTACACCTGGCATGTCAGAAGGTTTCCATGCGAAGATGTCCCAATTCTCACGGAGGAACTGGACGAGTGCTTCTTCCTATTTGCTGTCGAGTGTTGTTGAAATATGAGTCGGAGCAGCATTGGGATCGGTCGGGTGAATGTGAACTGACTTCGTTTCACCGGACGACTGAAATGCAGATTCTGAAGCAGGCTTCTTAGAACACAACAAATCACTCGGATCTGCATTTTTCTGGCACTCTTGCATTTCCACTGCTGCCATCTGTTCATCGGCAATTTTTGAGCCCTTCTGGAGGCACTCTTCCGCTCTCTGCCGATTACTAGTGACTGTGATCACACCCCTAGGGCCAGGCATCTTCAGCTTAAGGTACACGTAACATGGTCGACCCATGAAACAGGCATATGCAAGCCTACCCAAGATAGCATGATATGCATTGTGAAAATCCACAACTTCAAATGCCAACTTTTCCTTACGGTAATTCGTTGAATCACCGAAAACCACGCCAAGAGTGATCTGGCCGAGTGAATCGGCTTTTTTCCCAGGGATGACGCCGTGGAACCGCATGTTGCTCTCACTGAGCTTGGACATCAGAATGCCCATCCCCCTGAGGGTCTCAGTGTAAAAAATATTCAGGCCACTGCCAATATCCACTACTAGGGAAAACCTTATACACAGAATCTTAGTAGCAGCGCGATACAAAAAGAAGCGCTACAGCTAATTAGCAGTAGCGCGGTTAAGAAAAACACGCTATTGATGCAAATTTAGCAGTAGTGCGTGAGGGCTAAACCGCGCTGCTACAAAAATCGACCGACACTAACCGACAACCTAAGTTTAGCAGCAGCGCGGGGTCACGGTGCATGCTACTGCTAATGCAATAGTAGTAGCGCGCTTTTTACTCACGTCACTGCTGCTAATTTTGAAATTGTCCACACGGTTGGCCCCGTTTAGCAGTAGCGCGTTTTTCCTCCCGCGCTACTGCTAAGTCGCAGCACCCCACCACCTTTTTCCACCCGTCCTCCCCTCCCCCATCTCATCTCCTCCCTTTCCGCTACCTCCCACATCCTCCCTCTCTCACTCTTCTTCTTCCTCAATACTTCTCCCCCCATTACTCTCCCTCTTCTACCTACCTTTCTCTCTCTTCATTACTCCTAGCTAACTACACCACCTCCATTAATGCATCTCCTTTCTCTTTTCCTTCCCCTTTCACTAGTTGAAGTTGTCTCCTCCCAAATTAGCTAGCTAGGTAGATGTAGCATTTATTAAGTGACCTATTTTCCCCCCTAACTAGATCTATCTTTGTCAACAAGAGCTTTGTGCACTTTTGATCTCCCTACATCATCATCTCCACCGTGTGCTCGATCTCGAGATAAAGCTGATTAAAATTTCATGCTTTTGCAAAATAGAAATATGTGTATGTGTGTGTGATATGATAATTGGGCAATATGATGGAAATTGTGTGTGTGGCATGAGTTGGCGTAAATTGTGCTTTTGAGTTGCCTATGTTTTGCGAAATGTCGATTTATTTCCGTTTGGTAATTCGCACAAACTCTAGATCTATATGTCCTATTTTTAGGGAAGGTCATGCCGAATATTTGTATGACTTTGATGCATGCACGCATTTTTATAATCAATTTGTTTATTATTAACGTGCAGGCGTTCATGATGGTCAATGGAACAATGGTGGACAGGTGGTTGCGGTCGGCAGTGCAGGACATGAAAGAAAATAACCGAACAGAGGTTTTATGTCCGTGTTGAAAATGCAAAGGAATAGTTTGGCTCGACCCCTATGACGATGGTCGTGTCGAAGCGCACTTGCTCATGACTGGTTTCATGGATGGCTATACTCGGTGGATAATTGAAGATGAGGATGACGATGTTGAGGATGCCGACGGGGCAGGCGATGACAACACGGGGCAAGACGAAGATATGATCGATAATGGCGGCGGGGAAGAGGCCGGACATGGCGGCGGAGAAGGGGCCGGACATGGCGGAGGAGAAGGGGCCGGACATGGCGGCGGAGAGAACGTGGAGTCCACGTAGCAGAGTTCGTCGGTACTAAGTTCAATCATGAGGGACCCTCATGTTCAAGAACTGCTCCGCAAGGAGACGAGTACTGAGAGAGCTGTTTCTAGAGAGGAGGCTAAGCTGGAGCAATAGGTGGTAGACTCGAACACTCCATTGTATGATGGTTGCAATCCTGAGGTGACCCGCTTGAGTTTCATGCTCCAACTCCTAAAGATGAAGGCTAAAAACAAATGGACCAACACTAGCCTTGATGAGTATCTCAAGTACCTAAAGGATGTTCTTCCCATGGGGAATCTATGGCCTACTAGTGTTGATGAGGCCAAGAAGATCATGTGCCCTCTTGATCTGCCGCACGTTAGATACCATGCATGCATCAATGATTGCATAATTTATCGGAAGGAGCACGCGGAAAAAACAAGCTGTCCAGTGTGCAATGCTTCTCGATACAAGAAGGCCGGGAAGAAATGTCCCCAGAAAATTGTATGGTACTTACCGATCACTCCCCGTCTCCAGTGGTATTTCATAGATCCCAAGGAAGCAAATCTAATTCGCTGGCACACGGAGAGGAAGAAGCCCGATGATGGAGATGATCCGAAGCTGAGACACGTCAAGGATGGAAGCCAGTGGAGAGCGTTGAACAAGTTCTATCGGTCTTTCAAATGTGACGCTAGGAACATCGTGCTCGGCGTGTCTATCGATGGCATGAATCCGCTTGGCAACCAGAACACCAACCATAGCACATGGCCCGTGTTTGTATGGATGTACAACCTCCCCCCTGGTTGTGCATGAAGTCGAAGTACATTCACATGAGCATGCGTATTCAAGGGCCGAAACAACCAGGAAGTAATATTAATTTGTATCTGGGGCTACTTCAAGAGGAGTTAGACACGTTATGGAAAACACCAGCCAAGACATGGGATGCCAGCAAAGGCGAGTATTTCTACATGAGAGCCGCGCTGATCACGATAGTGCATGCCTATCTCGGTTACGGATATGTCGCAGGCCAGGTGTGCCATGGATATTGCGGATGCACGCGGTGCATGGATGATACAACGTCTCAGCAGCTAACGTCAAGGAAAGATGGCGGGTCTGGGAAAATCATGTACATGGGGCATCGAAGATGGCTCAAACAGGACGACCCGTGGAGAAACCGTGGAGATCTATTCAATGGTCACGCTGAGCATCGAGGACCTCCACGTAAGCGAAGCGGCGCCGAAATCGATGAGCTATTGAAAAACTGGAAGGAGTGACCCGTGCCAGGAAAGACGATGAAAAAGGTGCCGGAGCCGGTGCTAAAGGTATGGAAGACGAGGTCTGTGTTCTGGGACTTGGAGTACTGGCACAAACTCGATACACCTAATTGCCTTGATCAAATGCATATCTGTAAGAATGTCCTTGAGAGCTTGCTCGCGACACTGATGAACATGCTGGATAAGACCAAGGATGGTCCAAAGGCAAGAAAAGACTTGCAAGATTTGAATATCCAGGAAGATCTGCACATGCCGCCCCGTAAAAAGTCAGACGAGACAGAGACGGAGATAGAGGCGCGGAGAAGAAGGGCAAGAAAATAAACAAAGAGGATTATTGCCCCCCTTCTTGCTTCACCTTAAGTCAGGCTGAGATCGATCAATTCTTTAAGTGCCTTACCGGAGTCAAAGTTAGTTCCGGTTACTGTGGCAAGATAATCAGATATCTAGACACGGACAGGAAACGGTTCAGCGGGATGAAGTCCCATGACTGTGATGTGATGATGACGCAGATACTAACTGTTTCCCTTAGAGGGATACTGGACAAGCACGTCCGTGACACGCTTATTGGTCTCTGCAACTTTTCAACGTCATCTCTCGAAGATTAGTGTGAAGCAGCTCCGAAGGCTACAGGAAGAGATCGTTGTGATACTGAATGATCTTGAGATGTACTTCCCGCCCGCGTTCTTTGATGTGATGGTGCATCTGTGTGTCATATTGTGGACGACATAATAGACCTGGGGCCGTCATTTATGCGCAACATGATGCCCGCGTTCTTTGACGTGATGGTGCATCTATATGTCCCGTCCGGATAGAAGCATCGTCCAGGGCTATCTGACACAAGAGTGCATCTCTTTCTGCGAGAATTTTCTATATGGCGTAGACCAGCCGGTTGGTGTTAGTGTTGGTTTGCCTGTTAACAAGCACGAAGTGAGGCTCGAAGGATAAGGTCACTCCAACGGTTGCAGGGAACTGCACGTGGCTTACTCAGATCGACACATCGACTTTGACAGAGCAAACTTGGTAGTGCTACAACACCTAGACGAGGTAGATCCTTTCGTGGCACTGCACAAATAAATTATCGCAAAAAAGTATCGTGACCAGGGGTATGCAGGACGGACGCCGAAGTTACTAGAGAGCACAATTCCACTTTCCTGCATTGGTTCAAAGAGCATATTATTGCTAATCCCCCGGAGGAGGGCTCTAAGGACGGATTGCTCATATACACCTTAGCACATGGCCCCTCGCCCAACCTCGTAACCTATCAGGCATATGATATCAACGGATAAACGTTCTACACGGAGGCCAAAGATATGGACAGTGATGATCAAAACTCAGGGGTGACTATGGAATGCATGACCGGTAGCGACAACGGCGCAACTTAAAGATTTTACGGAAGGGTCGAGGAGATCTGGGAGCTTGACTACTCTGGACTGCACAACACGACGATGTTCCGTGTCAGAAGGGCTAAGAATGTCGAAAGAGACAACCGGAATTTCACTACATGACTACCCGACGCCAAGAGCGCTATCGTGAACGCTATCGCAAAAAACAAGCCATGGGTACACGCTAAGCACGTGAGACAATGGTTCTTCATAACCGACCCGTGCAATCTCAGCCGTGTTGTCATGAGGAGAGGCAAAAGGAACATAATTGGAAAGGATGGAGTCGCCAATGAAGAAGACCATGATCAGTACAACAACCCAATGAGGGAAGATGACGATGATGATGAGGTATACGTCAAAAGAAGATTCAATAGTACATTACCTAAGAAAAATCATACTCCATGGAAAAGGCAAAGTCACAATGAGGGGCTCAATTATTCTTCAACGAACAAGAAGGGAAAGAAGCTGACTCAAAAACGAAAACATCAACGCTGAGGAACCGTATGCTATTGGTCAAATGATGTAATATATATGTTCCTATTTTGTATACACACTTAGCCATTAATATGCATGGGTCCAATGATGTAATATATATGTTTGTATACATATTTAACCGTCAAATGATGCAATATATATCGCCTTCCCTTCGTTCACTGCTCTTGGAAAAAAAGAAAAGAAAAGTGAGAGAAAATAAAGGAAAAGAAAATAGAAGGAAACAAATAGGAAAACTGTTATATAGGTACTGGTTACAGCAGCAGCGCTTTTGTGAGAAAAGAGCTACAGCTAGTCAAGATAGCAGTAGCAGTTTCTACACAAAACCGCTATAGCTACCTGGAGTAGCTATAGTGCGTTTTGCCTAAATGTGCTACTGCTATGCCCACTTAACCCCCAAAATCCCCACTCCTCCCTTCATCCCGCCTCTTTTCCCCCAAATCCCCACACTCTCTCTTCCCCGTCGCCTGTTGAGCCTGCCCGCCGCGGCGCCTCTGCGCTTCCCCGAGGCCGACCCGACCGACCCGGCACCGGCCCCGCCCCGACCCGACCCGACCGACCCGACCCGACCCGACCGACCCGCCCCGGCCCGGCGCTCGACCCGACCCGACCCCTCCCAACCTCGGCCGTCGTCGGGCCTGCACCCTCTGTAAGCCCCCACCGCTCCTCCTCTCTTTGGTAGCTAGGTTTTTTAGTTAATTTACTTAGGTTTTAGTTAGGGCAGATGGTTAATTATGTTATATATTTAGTTATGAATTTAGCTAGGTTTGTTCTGCAAGTTCTATATTTTTCTTCCTTTTATATGCAAATTTGAAGTGGACATGTGATATGTGGACATGTGATGTTTTGGACATGTCATATTTGGAATTTGGATATGTCATTTGGACATGATGATTATGTGCAGGGTAAATGATCCGAGTGGCCTATGTTACACTGGAATGTTGATTCATTTCCGTTCCAGTGAAATTAAGGCGCTCGATATGTCAATTTTTAGCAAAGGTCATGCCAAAAGTTTCCATGAATTTTGGCATGATTTGTGCTAGATAGTAGGCATATCGAGTGCTGGCAGTTGCTGGGAAATGACATTCCGGCAAACATAGATTTCTTTTTTATGTCATTTCTCATTTTTTTCATAGTTTTAGAATTAAACGAGGAGACTTAATCATAGGAAACATGTCAAACAACAAAGTAACTGGGCCTTCTGACCAAGATGCAGACGAGATAGATTATGAGGGTGAACAATAGTACCTCGACTATTTGACTGCTAAGCAATTGCAAAGTCAAGGTTTGCAGGTCGGCCTCGATGATGGTACTGACGCCGGTCTCGACACCGATGGCGCCGGCACCGATGACGGCGTCGAGACCGGCGGGGATGGTACCGGCGGGGAAGATACCAGCGGGGAAGGTACCGACGCCGATTTCGCTACCCAAAAGAAGAAGCAGACAAAGCAGATGATCGAAAACCTAACAAATTAGGGATTGGACGACTGGTGATCACAAAGATGGCACCTGGCAAGTTTGAGCCATTAGAGCCGGAAGAACCTCGCAAGTGCTATGCGAACCAAGTAGGATGCATCCCCACGGAATGTCTGACATCAACGATGATGACTTAAGGAGTAAAGAACATTTGACGACTTGCTCGACGAAGTTGCACAAGAGATTCAAGTTCCTGGCGGGATGATAACATAGAACAACCGTGGGATGATCCAAGATGAAAAAGATTAACAATCACGCCATGGGCATGTTCAACAATGATTTGGCCTCCTGGAAAGGGAGGGTGAAACGAGCTATTGAGGCTGAGGAACCCCTGTCCAAGGTTCGAAAAGTTCAAGGACACTTGCGCTACCGAGGCAGCCAAGGCTTAGGCTGCGAAATTCAAGATTCTTCAGCAAAGGAACACGGGGAAGCATCGCCTCGGAAGCCGTGGCTACCTCAGTAAAAGGCCCATATGGGATAAGGAGGACACGGAATGTGACGCCGTGGGTATCCTAGACCCGTTCACGAAGTTCACCAACCCCTTGGAGCGTGACTTCATCAGGGCCCGCTACAAGTGGTGAAAGTGTGTTACATCGACTAGAGGGGGGGGGGGGTGAATAGGCGATTTTTATGAATTCTTCACTGAGGAATTTGCCGGTGAGGAAATTCCTTAGCGAAGAACTACTTGCAGCAGGAACAAGTACTTAGAAGTAAGCATAATAGAATACAGACATAGTCATCATGATGAAATGAATACAAGCACAGAGTACAGAAAGCCTAATCAGGATAACACAAGATGAAGACAAATAGACTGAAGAAATTGAACTGAGGAAATTGAGAAAGTCTTCAGTCAAAGTCTTCAAACACAGATATGATGAAACACTCAACACAATAATGAGGAAATGAAAGAGTTGAGGAAATAGAACCAGTAAGGTTGGTGAAGACAATGATTTGGTAGACCAGTTCCAACTGCTGTCTCAGTTGTACGTCTGGTTGGAGCGGCTGAGAATTTAAACTCGAGGACACATAGTCCCGGACACCCAGTCGCTGAGCACGCAGCTCAGGACACCCAGTCCTCACCATATTCTCCTTGAACTAAGGTCACACAGACCTCGTCCAATCACTCGTGGTAAGTCTTCAGGCGACTTCCAAACCTTCACAGACTCGGTCACTCGGCGATCCACAATTCCTCTTGGATGCTCTAGACCATGACGCCTAACCGTCTGGAAGAAGCACAGTCTTCAAAGGTAACAAGCGTCGGATCCACGCAGGATCAATCTCTTCAGTGATGCTCAATCACTTTGGGTTTGTAGGTGTTTGGTTTTGGGTTTTCCTCAATCGATGATTTTCGCTCAAAGTCCTCGGAGGATGGGATGCTCTCAAATGACAAGTGTCAGTTTCTCTCGGAGCAGCCAACCAGCTAGTGGTTGTAGGGGGCGGCTATTTATAGCCTAGGGAGCAGCCCGACATGATAAGACATAAATGCCCTTCAATGATATGACAGTTAGGTGGATAATATATTTTTGGGACAGCTGGAGCGCAGAACAGCAACGGTTGGAAATTTGACTCTCAAATACCTCAGGGCTATCATGTTCCTCATTGTGTAGGCAATCCGCACTGGCGAATTCCTAACTCCTCAGTTAGAACAAATTCTCGGTGACGTAAGAACTTCGTCTCATCCTTTCAAGAAATTGACTGAACTGTATGAGATTTCCAATGGCTTCACTCGAAGGGATTGGTAGGTGTAGTATTTTTAGTTGAGCATCACATGGAAATTTTTCCTTAGTATTTCCTCGACCCCCTTTAATAGTACGGTGTTTCCTATGACTCAAGAAAGAGAAAACGAAACTATGAAAACAAAAGTCTTCACGCTTCATGTTCCTCAAATGAATACCAAGTTTTCAAGGTCACACCAATTTCTTCACTTTCAAAGTCTTCAGAAAGTCTTCAGAATATCAAAGTCTTCAGTCGAAGAGCTTCATTTTTAGGGGTTGACTTTCTCTGTAAATACCAAACTCCTCATAGACTTACATACCTGTGTACACTCATAAACACATTAGTCCCTTAACCTATAAGTCTTCAATACACCAAAATCACTAAGGGGCACTGGATGCACTTACAATCTCCCCCTTTTTGGTGATTGATCACAATATAGGTTAAGTTTTCAACGGGGATAAACATATGAAGTGTAAATACTGATATTGAGGAATTTGATTGCAAGATATAGAAGAACTCCCCCTGAAGATGTGCATAGTGAGGAATTTGCTTTTGAGGCAATGCACACTTGAAGAGTTGAATCATGGAGATCTCCCCCTATATCTTGTAATTCATGCACGCATTTGACATATAATATGAAGAATTTGAAATGCATGACGAAATATGGTGACTGATGTAATTCAGCATGCGTGTATTAACATAAAACGAGGAATAAGCATGCAGAGGAACACATCAAAAGTATCAGAGCACCATCGGGTTTAAGATTACAACTCGATCCAGTAAAGTTTTAGAAGAGCGAGAGTTATAAGTTAGCAAAAAAACGCCCATAACACCCATATAATAGACCCACTTGAAGACTAACTCAAATTTCTCCTCCTTTGTCATCAAATGACCAAAAGGATCGAAAATGCGGACTAACGCCCCTGAAGAATATCAAGTTGATGGAGGAGCGCCAGCGTTGTCAGGGTCGGTTGTCGTAGTAGGGCCTGCCGCAGTGTCGTCCAAGTCTTCATTTTCATCAGTGTCGCGCGATGAAGAATAGGAGCTGGCCACCAAGGAAGGAACCTTGACCTTCTTGTATTTCTTCGGTGGAGGTGCAGACCAGTCAAATTCTTCCTTCAGACCCATTTTCTTCAGATCTTCTGCGCTGTAGACATGAGACAGAACAGCCCAGGTACGATTGAAGGTTTCATGGAGGTAGTATTGGTTTTTCTTCACTGCGTTGTGTGTTGAGGTCATGTTGTGAAGAATTGAACCAAACTGACGCTTGACCCATTTATGATTGCGATCAACTTTCTGATGAAGACCGAGGAGTAACTCACGATCAGTCATCACCCTAGGTGCTGTGGCTTGAGGATTTTGCTTGGCACAGTTGTTGGCGGCAGAGTCATGTGTGGCAGAGTCATCATTGGTGGAGTAGGATGTAGCCTTGCAAAATTGACCATCCAATGGACGAATGCCTTCATCTATCAGAGCAGTTGCCTTGCCTTTGTCATCAGCTGAGGAAAATGTCCGTTTGTGGACTTCAATTGGAGGCAAGTAGCTGCAGTGGTTCAGAGTATCAGCCTTGTAATTGAGTGAAGACCTTGTCCTGATGAACCTCATAATCCATGGTGCATAAGGCTTCAGCTCAAATGGTGACATAGCAATATTCGCCTGATTCCTCATGAAGAAATCATGCAAGTTAATGGGAACGCCATGAATGATATTGAAAAGCATATTCTTCATGATGCCAACGACTTCTTCATCATTTGAGTCTTGGCCTTTGATAGGACTCATTGTCTTCGTCAGAATGCGATAGACAGTCCGAGGCACATACAGTAATTCCTTGACGAGGAATTTGGTTCGAGGGGCCTGCCCTGGCTTCAAAGGCTTCATCAGCACTTGCATGTAATGATTTGTAAGCTCAGGTTCACTGTAGACGCAACGAGCACCTTCAAGAGGAGGACTGAGTGGGAGGGCACGAAGCAATTCAGTTGCTGGTGCCTTGTAGTGAGTATTTTCTGACATCCACTCCAGAACCCATGTGTTCACATCTTCAGAATTTCCTGTGTTGTGCAGCGTCGCATAGAATTGAAGAATGAGTTCTTCATTCTAATCACATATGTCAGTGCAGAAATTTAGCAATCCAGTATCATGGAGAACACTTAGGACTGGCTCGAAGCCCGCCAGTGATTCCATGTCCACGTGAGGAATGTGTGCATGATCAAAGACTTTGTCTTTGTCGAATAGCATAGAGGAATAAAAGTTGGCTTGACTAGCAGTCCAGAAACGCCTCTTCCTTATGCGAGCAGAGTCATATGGGTTGTAATCAGTGAAGAAAACATGCTCGGCAAAGAAGTCTTCAGCGTTGAACTTTTGCTTGCGCGAGAATGGATCCTTTGATTTTGGCAGAGGAGTGTCAGTGAGTTGCATCACTACCCCAGGAATCGCAATCTCAGGTTCTTCAGGCTGAGGAATTTCTGGTGCCTCTTCATTTGCAGTCTGCGTGTTCAAAGGATCAGCAGCAGCAGTTTCTTCAGCACTAGTGGCTGGAATTTCTTCATGCACAGACGAGGTGGGGTGAGTTTCTTCAGAGCCCAGTTGAACGGTTGGTGCAGGGGACTGAGGTATTTGTTATATCGGGGTGAAGAGTGGAGAGTTGGGGTGCTGATTTTCCCAAAAGTCATCATTCATCACTGGCGTAGTGCATCCAATATCCACGTCTTCATCTTCAATTTCTTCAACGCCAGCCTCTTCAGCTGTGAACTGAGGCATTGACGAGGAAACAACTGGTGTTGAAGGGATCGTATCCACTTCAATTTCTTCATCAATCTGCTCTGACGAAGGAGCAGAATGATTTTCTTCATCAGATCCGCTAGGGATCACATATTCTTCACCAAAAGGTACAAGGTCCTTTGATGGCATAGTTGAGATTGGAACAACATCAATTGGATTTTCAAACGAGCTGATCATAGGCTTCATCTTCTTTGGAGCTGAAGATTCTGAAGCAGCTGATGCTTTCGTTTTCTTCACAGCAGCTCTCTCTGCAGCCTTGGTCTTCTTCACATCTGATGCAGATGGAAGGATAGGAGTTGGTGTAGACGCGGGAGGAGCTGAGGAATCTGTTTGAATTTCCTCAGGCGCAACTGATGCAGTTGCCCTGACTTCTTTAGTTTCTTCAGGCACACCACTAGTGGATGCCCTGGCAATTTCTTTAGCGGCTGGAATGGAGTCATCAGCCCTGGAACTAGCATTTTCTTCAGCAGTCTGAAAGTCAGTAGTGTTGGCATGTTCTTCAATAGGCTGAGCAGAGGCTGCAGCCTGAGGAACTTCTTGTTGCATTAGAGCTGCAACATTGGTGAATTTCTCAGTCAGTTTAACAAACCTGACTTTGGCTCCTTGCCAATCAGCATAGTAGGCATTGAAGTTGTCGCTGAGGGCTTTGATTTCAGACTGAATTTTGATGAGTTCATTAGTTGTCATTTTGACAACGTTTTTCCTCAGGAAATTCTCTTTCCTGAATTGAGCCTTCTTGATCTGCCTAGCCTTCTCAAATTTCCATTTCTCTTCAGTGATGAAATGGGTCAGCATGTGACTTTGGCCAGGAGTCAAATGAAAATCGGGCATAGGGGTGTCTGGATCCTTGTGCCAGATATCAATATAATTGAGGATCACCTTAGGATCCAAAAGTAGTGGCACAGGTGTACCTTTGGCTCTAGCGGCCCTAACTTGCCTGTCTCTGATGATTTCTACAAGTTCATCATCATCAGCTTCATCATCAGATGGCACTTGGAAGGAAACCTGTTTCTTCTTCGGACATGGCCGAGGACCTCGTCCAGCAGTTGCCTTTGTCTTCAGCAGAGTGGGGCCTGATGAAGAATTTGGTGCAGCTGAAGAACCTGCTGAGACACCAGAGGCAATAGAGATGCATGCAGTCCTTTGGCACGTGGCCAGATGCACAGGTGCTGAAGACTTTGCCGGAACAGCTGAGGACTTTGGAAGAGGGGCTAAGGATTTTGGAGGAGCAGGAGCATCATGAGGAATTGGCCGTGCGGGCTCAGTTGATGAAGCACTTGGCTTGTGCGCGGGCTTCTTTGCCATTGATTTTCTAGGCTTGACAGAGGCCTCAGTAGCAGCAGCAGCAGCAGAGTCTTCATTGAATTTCCTCACTGCTTCTTTGGCTTGTCTTGCCAGCTTGGCTTGGCACTTGGCCCATTCTTCAGGAAAATCCTCACCACGTTTGATGCTGGTGGGGTCAGCTTCTTGGCCAGGTGCCAATGGAGCTCTTGGGCATGGAGGATTAAGTGCGAATTTCTTCATATACTTTGGAGTAACATACCTATACTACCTCCATTCTCTTGCCCATCTCCTTTCAATCCTCTCAGATGCGCACCTTGCACTGATTTTTGTTCTCCTTTCCTAACTTGGCCTCATCGGTGTGCAATAGTCAGCATAGATGTCCTCGGTATTTCAAAAGCAGTCATGACCTCGGGCCTCTTTCCTCCTTTCTCGTGGCTTCTTCACACCGCCATATTCTTGATTGAGGAATTTGAACAATCGAATTCTCTCGAAGAAGTATGCAACTTTTCTTCAAGGAACGCTGCAAATGAGTTAAGTTGATGAGAACCTAGTGATTCAGCAGCGGACATGATTACTGTGAGCAGAGTATAGTTGCGAGGAATTTGGAGAGGTCATATGCGTTCTCGTAAGGTTTTTCAAAAAGAACAAGTTTGAGGAATTTGACCAGATGAGCCTTGAAGAATTTCACTAAGCGTTCTTTGTCTTAGGTTCCAGAGTTGTATAGAGCGAGGATCCACACAATTGAGGAATCTTGAAGAAAAATGATGCTTAGAGAAACGAATCAAAGAGCAGATGACTAGTGAGGTGTTTTGTGTGCGAGGATTTGAAGAATAAAACACCTTTGAAGATTTGGTAGAGAAAATTTGAATCAAAGAGGGCAGTAAAAGTAACTTTTAATTACCCTGGATGAAGAACACGACGAACTGAGAAGTGTAGATCTGATGCTCGTCAGTTCAGATCTTCCACGCCCTAACTCGGCGGAGGAAGACAGCTACGGCGGCAGCGGAGTGAAGATTTCTGCGGCCGGCGTGAGTACGACGGCGACGAGGTCGAGGCAGTGAAGCTCTTCCTCACCGGCGATGATGGAGTAGCGGCGGCGCTAGGGTTTGAGAAGCTCGAGCGGAAGAGAGAGCGGTCGAGCGGAGTAAAGGAAGTGAGGAAGGGGAGAGGGGGTATTTATAGTCACAGTGAAAAACTATTCGCCCGAAGATTTAGGACGAACGTGCCCCTGACCCTTCTCATTCGCTTGACATGTGTCACCCACGTACTGAAAAGTGGAGATCGTGTTAGATCGTGGGTGAATAGATAAGTCTATCGTGGGATGCGGAATGGTTTGAGCGGCAAAGCCGAAAATTTGGATAAGATAAGTTAAAAGTTCCGTTCGCAATTTCTTCAGCTGACAAGGACACAGTGAAGATTTTGAACGAGTTTCAAATAGAACGCACATGAAGAATTTGTGAATAGATTGGGTTGAGTATAGCATAGAGGGGGAAGGGTTCGATCACATTCACTTAGCAGCAAATGCAACTTGAAGAAATAGCCATAAGTGAATGCCTGAGAGGACATAAACCCACACACACACACACACACACACACACACACACACACACACACACACACACACACACACACACACACACACACACACACACACACACACACACACACACACATATATATATATATATATATATATATATATATATATAGCCAATGAAGAAAAATGACGGAAACAGTGAAGATTTTGCAAAGTTGAAGAATTTGAAAAACTGAAGAATTTCAAAACTGAGGAAAAACTCAAATTGAAGATTTTCAACTTTGGTGGTGGCGTGACCCATCAGATAAGAATGATGATTTCAGACACCGCGCATAATTGTCGAGGGTTCGAGAATCAAATTCTTCATTAATTTCTTCACACTTAGAGTGTTATTCTTCATTGATTGAAGAAAACGTTTCTTCATGTGTTGCACATCTAAGTCATCAATTTTGCATAAGTGTTAGGATGAGTGTCCTTTTCAAAGAACATTCGAAGATTCTAAGATATTTAGCTCACATCGCAACTTGCTAAATCTCTTCTCATCCAAGGGCTTTGTGAAGATATCGGCTAGCTGTTCTTCAGTCTTCACATGATCAATTAAGATGTCACCCTTCAACACATGGTCGCGAGGAAAGTGATGACGAATCTGAATGTGGTTCGTCTTCGAGTGTTGAACAGGGTTGTGAGCAATCTTAATGGCACTCTCATTGTCACAGTAGAGAGGCACATTCTTGAAGTTGATGTCGTAGTCCTTGAGAGTTTGCTTCATCCACAGCAATTGAGCACAACATGAACCAGCAGCAATGTACTCAGCTTCCGCAGTAGACAGTGATACGCAGTTCTGTTTCTTCGAGGACCAACAGACCAAAGATCGTCCGAGGAAATGACAAGTACCAGATGTTGACTTGCGGTCCACACGATCACCAGCATAGTCAGAGTTAGAATATCCAATTAGATCAAAAGCAGAGCCCTTGGGGTACCATAATCCTAGTGTTGGTGTGTGAGCTAGATATCGAAGAATATGCTTCGCAGCCTTATGGTGTGATTCCCTCGGTGTAACTTGAAATCGGGCACACATGCAAACACTAAGCATTATATCTGGCCTAGATGCACATAAGTACAATAAAGAACCAATCATGGAGCGGTATACCTTGCGATCGAAGTCAATACCATTTTCATCAGTGCATAGATGGCCATTTGTGGGCATAGGAATTTTGACTCCTTTGCAATCTTGCATGAAGAATTTCCTCAGAACATCTTTGAGGTATTTCTCCTAAGATATGAATATGCCATTGCGCTGTTGACGAATTTCAAGACCTAAGAAGAATTTTAACTCTCCCATCATAGACATTTGATATTCTTCACTCATCATATAGCCAAATTCATCACTATAACGTTGGTCAGTACAGCCAAAGATAATATCATCAACGTATAATTTGCACACAAATAGTTCACCATCATAAGATTTAGTAAAGAGAGTAGGGTCGAGTGAACCGGGTGTGAAGCCATTCTTCATGAGGAATTCCTTCAAAGTATCATACCACGCCCGAGGGGCCTGCTTGAGGCCATAGAGGGCCTTGTTGAGTCTGAAGACTTTGTCAGGATTCTTTGGATATTCAACCTGTGTGTAGCTTTGAGCTACAAGTCATGCCTTATTCCTCACCACAAGGCCATTTTCATCTTGCTTGTTGCGGTAGATCCACTTTGTGACAATGATATTATGCTTGCGAGGATCTGGACGTTTGACCAGTTCCCAGAAATTGTTGAGCCCGAACTGATGTAATTCTTCTTGCACGGCCTGAATCCACTCAGGCTCCAGAAATGCTTCATCTACCTTAGTGGGCTCTGTGATAGAGACAAAAGCATAGTTCCCACAAAAGTTAGATAAATGTGAAGCTTTTGAGCGTGTGAGAGGACCTGGTGCTTCAATATCATCGATGATCTTTTCAACTAGCACTTATTTTGCAACGCGAGGATGAGCTTGTTGTCGTCGAGGAATTTGACCAACATTTTCTTCAGCACCATTTTCTTCAGCATTATTTTCAGGTGCATCAGCTCGACGTTCTTCATGTTCTGGAATGAATTCTTCAGCAGATTCTTCAGTAAGAATGACATCCTTAGTCGCCTTGAACTTGATAGAATCCTTAGGTGCAAGTTCATCAAGATAGTCATCAAGACCTGAATTCTTGAACTCAGTTCCATTGTCACTCCTGATGTGCTTGATCTTCACACCAAAGTTGGTTGAAGCCCTCGAGGAAAATCGTTTGAAGACTTCCTGCACTTCGTGTTTGTAAGTAACAATGTGTACCCATGTGTAACGAGAGTAATCGTCAATAATAACAAAGCCATATAGAGATGCATCATTAGTAACTGCCGAGTAATGATTAGGACCAAAGAGGTCCATGTGAAGCAATTCAAATGGTCGAATAGTGGTCATGATAGTCTTTGCTGGATGCTTGGCCTTGGTCATTTTTCCAGCTTCACAGGCTCCACACAAGTGATCCTTGAGGAATTTGACATTATCAATGCCAATGACATGCTTCTTCTTCGCAAGCATGTGCAAATTCCTCATGCCTGCGTGATCAAGTCGTCGATACCATAGCCAGCCTTCTGAAGCTTTTGCAAGTAGACACACGGCTGGTTGTGGTCCTGTAGAGAAGTCAACAATATACAAGTATCCTCTCCTAAAGCCTTCAAAGACCTTGGAATGGTCAGCTTCCATAATCACAACACAACGATACTTGCCAAAGACAACAACCATATCAAGATCACAAAGCATTGAAACTGACATGAGGTTGTATCCTAAGGACTCAACAAGCATGACTTTGTCCATGTGTATGTCCTTAGAGATCGCAACCTTACCTAGACCCAATACCTGACTTTTACCTTTGTTAGCAAAGATGATATATATGCTTCAGCTGCGATGGTGATAAGGGAGCATCCATCAATAGATTCTTGTCACCAGTCATGTGATTTGTACATCCACTATCGAGGACCCACTCATTGGCTTTGGGTTGATCATCCTGCAGATGAATTAGTGCAACTTACGATCTCATATACTTCATTAGTGAAGAATATGATATCAAATTCATCAGATGAATTTCATCAAGCAGTAAAACAGATATAGCAGTATGAGGACGTGTGAAATGAAAGTTCATTTCTTCATGATTAGCTCAAGGTCCTTTCGAGCAATTTTGTCAGGCCCCCAGCAAATTCTTCAGACGTTAAAGTACGTCTGGAGACCTGACCCTGCAGAAGAGATTAGTTCTTTTTCTTGACCACCCACATCTGAAGGGGCGGCAAAGAGCTCATCACTCTACGAGCTCCATATGTGAATGGTGGCATAGAAGCCAATCCAGTTCGTTTCACATAAGAGGGATTAGGGTAAGCATATGAATAAGCAGAGAAATTATTCGAGGACTTATGAACATAATGGTTCGAAGAATAATGCATATATTCATAGCCCTTAGCTCTACCCTGCGAAACAGAGTTGTTAGCACGATGATAATCATATGAGGACTTTGATCCTTTTGAGGAATTTGATCCACGTGAGGAATTCGTACCATATGAGGACTTGGATCCATATGAAGCATTTGGTCCATATGAAAAGTTTGATCTGGGTTCCTATTCTTCACAGGTGGTGTCATGAGGACATTCACCTGAAGACTTTCAAGGCACCTTTTGGGAACCTAGATTTTCTTCATAGGAGAACCGTTCCTGCAGTTAGTGCCAACATATCTAGCAAATACTTCACCATTCTGATTTTTGAACAGTTTATAGTTGGAGTCAAATGACTCATCAGAAGAATGAGGAGATTCACATGTAAAGCCAGATAAGTTAGATGGATCAACTGGAGGTCCCTTTGCAGCAACCCATGAGGTTTTGGGGTACTACTCAGGCTTCCAATATGTTCCATCAGCATTGAGTTTCCTCTCAAAGGGAATACCCTCTTTCCTAGGGTTCCTGTTGAGGATCTGCTTTTTAAGCACATCACAAAGAGTCTGATGCCCTTTGAGGCTTTTGTACATGCCTGTCATGTATAATTCCTTCAGCCCTGCATCGTCAGTGATACTAGCAATGTCCTCAGATGAGGAATTAGTGATAGAAGAGGCAGGAGAAGAATTTGTAACAATTGAAGCATTTGAACATTCAGGTGAAGAATTAGCAGATTCACGTTCAATGCACTTTAAGCATGGAGGAACAAATTCTTCCTGAGAAGCGCTGATTTGTTGAGCTAGCAATGAATCGCGCTCCTTCTGAATATATTCATAACTCATTCTTAGCTTCTCAAGATCTTGCTTTCTTTGAAGAAATTCATAAGAAAGCTTCTCATGATCAGATAAGAGACTGTTATGATGACCTTGAAGGCTGTCAAACCTAGACTGAAGTCTTTCAAGATTTTCAGTCAGGGCTTTAGTGTGATCCATTTCTTCACCCAACATATCATCACTTTTACCTAGCATGTTTTGAACCTTTTCCAAGGCCGTTTGTTGTCCAGTGGCAACGGAGACTAGTTTGGTATAGCTAGGTTCAATATCATTATCAGATTCATCATCATCAGATTCATCATCACTAAACTCGGATGAGGAACATTTGGTTACCTTGGCACAATTTTCCATGAGGCATGGTGCAGAAGATGATGGATCTGGTTCGTTACATCGACTAGAGGGGGGGGGTGAATAGGCGATTCTTATGAATTCTTCACTGAGGAATTTGCTGGTGAGGAAATTCCTTAGCGAAGAACTACTTGCAGCGGAATAAGTACTCAGAAGTAAGCATAACAGAATACATACATAGTCATCATGATGAAATGAAGACAAGCACAGAGTACATAAAGCGTAATCAGGATAACACAAGATGAAGACAAACAGACTGAAGAAATTGAACTGAGGAAATTGAGAAAGTCTTCAGTCAAAGTCTTCAAACACAGATATGATGAAACACTCAACACAGTAATGAGGAAATGAAAGAGTTGAGGAAATAGAACCAGTAAGGTTCGTGAAGACAATGAGTTGGTAGACCAGTTCCAACTGCTGTCTCAGTTGTACGTCTGGTTGGAGCGGCTGAGTATTTAAACTCAAGGACACACAGTCCCGGACACCCATCGCTGAAAGGTGCAACTCAGACACCCAGTCCTCACCGTATTCTCCTTGAACTAAGGTCACACAGACCTCGTCCAATCACTGTGGTAAGTCTTCAGCGACTTCCAAAGCTTCACAGACTCGGTCACTCGGCGATCCACAATTCCTCTTGGATGTTTCTAGACATGACGCCTAACCGTCTGAAGAAGCACAGTCTTGGTTAACAAGCGTCGGATCCACGCAGATCAATCTCTTGAGTGATGCTCAATCACTTTGGGTTTGTAGGTGTTTGGTTTTGGGTTTTCCTCACTCGATGATTTTTGCTCAAAGTCCTCGGAGGATGGGATGCTCTCAAATGACAAGTGTCAGTTTCTCTCGGAGCAGCCAACCAGCTAGTGGTTGTAGGGGGCGGCTATTTGTAGCCTAGGGAGCAGTCCGACATGATAAGACATAAATGCCCTTCAATGATATGACCGTTAGGTGGATAAGATATTTTGGGACAGGTGGCAAGAAGACAAAGAACGGTCGGAAATTTGACTCTCAAATACCTCGGGCTATCATGTTCCTCTTTGTGTAGGCAATCCGACTTTGGCGAATTCCTAACTCCTCGGTCGAACAAATTCTCAACGACCGGAAGAACTTCGTCTCTCACATCAAGAAATTGACTGAACTGTATAAGATTTCCAATGGCTTCACTCGAAGGGATTGGTAGGTGTAGGATCTTGAGTTGAGCATCACATGGAAAATTTTCCTTAGTATTTCCTCGACCCCCCTTAACAGTACGGTGTTTCCTATGACTCAAGAAAGAGAAACGAAACTATGAAAACAAAAGTCTTCACACTTCATGTTCCTCAAATGAATACCAAGTCTTCAAGGTCACACCAATTTCTTCACTTTCAAAGTCTTCAGAAAGTCTTCAGAATATCAAAGTCTTCAGTCGAAGAGCTTCATTTTTAGGGGTCGACTTTCTCTGTAAATATCAAACTCCTCATAGACTTATAGACCTGTGTACACTCATAAACACATTAGTCCCTTAACCTATAAGTCTTCAATACACCAAAATCACTAAGGGGCACTAGATGCACTTACAAGTGGGACAAGGAAAAGAAGGTTTCTTACACGGACCAGATCATGAGGAAATTGATTAGACTACTGGTAATTATTCTTTTACCACCTTACATTTAGCTCCAGATCGAGTCGACTACACATTCCTAAACGGTTCACGCTCCTTCTGCAGGAGAGGCAACACCAGCTTGCAGCCGAAAGCCCTACTTCTCTGATGAGGCCCAAGTGGGACACCCCTCTCAACCGGGCCTTGAATGAACTTAAGGGATTCCCTTTGGGCCAGCGGCCGCAATATGGTCGTGTGCACGGCGCTGGAGACGACGCCACATGGAAGGTGTTTTACAACGAGGGCCTGGAGGCCAAGAAGCAGAAAAATAAGTTTAGTCAGGCGGACATCAACGAGAAGGTGAAGCTTGCAGTCAAGAAAAAAGCAGCCGAGGACGCGAAAAAACAGTCGAGGAGAAAAATGAGTTGCTACAGCAGGCAGTCAATGCAGCTGTAACTGCGTGCAAAAATGCTTTCGCTACTAACTTGGTTCCAGCTATCATCATCTGGATGAAGGAAAATCCAGACAAGACGGTACATGATTTCCCGTTGCCCAGTTTCGTCAGGAGCAACTCCGTGAACAACAACACCACTGCACCATCACTTTCTCACGCAACCGGGCCTCCTCTCGCAGTCGCCCCCACTCATAGAAGCCCGTCCTCAGTCTATGGGCGCTAGGTAGGCCTTCGCCTTTGGCTGAGCTCGATGCCCTCACAGAATTACATGTCGCACTAAATATATATATATATATATATATATATATATATATATATATATATATATATATATATATATATATATATATATATATATATATATAATATTCAATTTTAGTTGCCTTTCCGATGTTTTACGCCACAGGCATGTGTTTGTAGGCCGAAGAAACCCCGTGCACCATACTCTACTTGATCAAAGGCCAGAAGGTGGACGTGGGAAAGGGAGTGATAATGAACCCCTTGCATCCCACGTTCCACAACCAGCCGATCCCCACTGGGCACTTCAGGGTTAACTTGTCCAGTGTGAAATCGGGGGATGAGGATTTGCCTCCTCCAGTACAACATGTGTGTAACGCCCCGGATTCGATGCACCACGTGTCTTCCGTTTATTCGCCGTCGATGCCATGTCATTTGCTTGTGTGTTGCATTTTTCCATGTCATCATCAGCATTTCATCTGCATGTTTGTCAAAACTTGCATCCGTTCGGGTTCCGCCGGTTCTTTCCGTTGTCCGTTCTGAGCCCAACCACACTCTCGCGCTCCCGTCGCCCCTCTCAGACCTTGTTTCGTGAGCGGGAGAAAAACATTCTCGGAATGGGCCGAGATTTGCCGAGTGGCCTTGGTATAGCACCGACAGACCGCCCGTCAAATTACGTTCCATTTGGAGGTCGTTTTATGCCCCAACGATTAACCGCGTAGCCCGAAACCCCTCTCTCTTTGCAGCCTAGCACCCCTCCACCATAGCCCACTAGCCTGTCCAACCCCCCTCCATGCTCTCTGTCGTTCAAGTGCGGGAGAAAACCGCACCTCATTTGGAGTCTCCTAGCTCCCTCTACCTATAAATATGTGATCCTCCCCGAAATCCCGTAGTCCAAACCCTAGAAATTCCCCTCACGCCGCCGGACACCTCCTCCACCGACGGACACGTCCACCGCCGTCCCCTCGTCCAACCGTGCGCCGAGACGTGGCGACCACGCCCCACTTCACCGCCTCCGCTGGTTCGCAGGCCCGCTGGAGGCCCTCCCGCCCGGATCGGCCGCCAGATCCGCCCAAGACCGACCGACGCGCTTCGAAACCGACCGCCCGTCGCCTCGGCCCCTCGCCGCCTGGCTGGTGCTTGTCGCTTGATCGCCGCCCAAAGACTGTGCCCGTGCGCGCCGTCTGCCACAGATCCGGCGCCTTGCCGCCTCCGCCTCTGCGTTCCCGGCGACCTCCTCCTCCAAAGATCTGGCGAGAGCTCGACTGCCAACCTCGGTTCAAGGCAAACCCTAGATCCAAAACGAGGTTGACCCCGAAATTCCTCCAAGTCCTTAATTTTCTACATTATGTGGCTCGGTTCATCACATCATATCCCCTTGCATACTGCTCTGTTTTGCATGCACGATATATCAAAATGTTAATCAGGAGATGCTCTTCATTTTGTTCCATTGTGCCATGTCTGTTTGAGTTCATCTTGATGCCTAAATCATCGTTGCAAGATTGCTATATGATGTTAACTGCTGTCTGTTATCAGAACTTGATGTTTTGGCATTTTTGTTGCATTTGATGTGTGCATCTTATGAGCATGAGCTCTACATGAGTTTTGAAGAACATCATGCCATATTTACAGGGGTGCTTGTCTAGTATTTTTGTGATCTATGTGGTGACTAGCACAAGCATGCAAAGTAGCCTCCATGAAGTTGCTGATTTTTGTGACTTAAGTCTTTTCTGCAAAGTTTGTAGCTGTAACTTTGTGATGCCATGTAAACCTGCTGCTACCATGAGTTCTATGCATAATCTGGAGATGTTAACTAAGGATGTTTTGTTATACATGTTATGCTATATCCATCCATGCCCTTGGTTGCATTTATAGCGTGTGTAGCTTGTTTTTATCTTGCTCCAAACTTGCTAAATAATGTTGCTGCCAGTCTGTTAGCATGAAGTTCAGCGGAGTCCGGGAAGTGAACACGGTTTCTGGGTTATGTTTGACGTAAGTAGGAGTTCATGATCATTTCTTGATCATTACTAGTTGACGACCGTTCCGTTGCTTCTCTTCTCGCTCTTATTTGCGTATGTTACCCACCATACATGCTTAGTCGCTACTGCAACCTCACCAGTTTACCCCTTCCTTACCCATTAAGCTTTGCTAGTCTTGATACCCATGGTAATGGGATTGCTGAGTCCTCGTGGCTCACAGATTACTACAACAACAGTTGCAGGTACAAGTTTTGCGATGATCATGACGCGAGAGCGATGTTACTTGTTTTGGAGTTCTTCTTCTGCTTCTTCTTCGTTCAGGGGATAGGTTCCAGGTCGGCAGCCTGGGCTAGCAGGGTGGATGTCGTTTGAGCTATTGTTTATGTTTCATCTGTAGTCGGATGTTGATCTTATGTATGATGTATTGTTGTATTCTTGTGGCATTGTATGCCTCTTGTATGTATCCCCATCTATTATGTAATGTCGATGTAATGATATCCACCTTGCAAAAGCGTTTCAATATGCGGATCTATCCTTGGTGGGACCTTCGATTTCCTCTCGGATAGGGTTGCATATTGGGCGTGACAAGTTGGTATCAGAGCCTCGACCGACCATAGGAGCCCCCTTGATTGATCGCGTAGTTTAGCCGCTGTCGAGTCTAGAAGGGAACTTTTTCTGAGTCTAGCTATATCGGAGAGTAGGAATTCTTTTTACTCCTCAGCCCCTTCGTCGCTTTGGTGAGGAATCTTGACGTAAGTGTTTTGAATTACTTCTCTTCCTCTTCAAATTTTCTTTAGGATCACGCAGTTGGTTTTCCGATCGTTGTTCCTCAACTCTGCATCCGGTGCATTTCTTGTCAAGGTGATTCGAACCTCTTCGTTTTTGCAAGTTCAATCCTCAATTGTTTTCTTTTTCCCACCCCTTTTCTTCTCGGAGCCGGAGCCCGTAATTGAGTATCCTACCTACTCGTGCGAAGTCTTTGCATTCGTTCCTCAACTATTTCAACCGGTGTTTTCTCTTCAAGTTATTCACCGATTTCTCGTTCCCAGTTGCCTTTGTTTTTCCCACCCTTCCACCCTCTTCTTCCCGGAGCCTGAGTCTCTTTCAAGCATCAATTTCATTCATGTGGAGCCTCTTCAGTCTTTCCTCAATTGTCTCAACTGGTGAATTCTCGTCTCGTTTGACATTCTTCATCTCTTTTTCTTCTCCGGTGGATTCAATTCCAATTTTTGGCAGTGATTATATTCTTTCCGTCAGCTCATATGTTCCCCCTGGCTCGTTTCTCCTTTCGCCATTCTATTATCCCGGAGTGTTGAAGACATCTCAGAAGATTCGTGTTTGCATCCATCTAATTCGAGGTTGTCACCCCAGTCAAGCCTTTCAATCGTTCCGGTGCATCTTCTCTTCTTCAATCCTTCCAACAGTGTTTCTTTTTAGTGGGCCCTAACCCACAGGTCTTATCCCAGGATCTTACCTGACTCTTCTAATTATTCCGGAGCCATTCCCAATTCTTTCAATTCTTCCGAAGGTATTGCCTTGTTCATCTTCTCTCTTGAGTTTCTTGTTTCACCTCATCCTTTTCTCTTCCATCTCGGTCCTAAGATCTCGGGACGAGATATCTTGTTAGTGGAGGAGTGTTGTAACGCCCCGGATTTGATGCGCCACGTGTCTTCCATTTATTCGCCGTCAATGCCATGTCATTTGCTTGTGTGTTGCATTTTGCCATGTCATCATCTGCTTTTCATTTGCATGTTTTTCAAAACTTGCATCCGTTAGGGTTCCGCCAGTTCTTTCCGTTGTCCGTTCTGAGCCCAACCACACTCTCGCGCGCCCGTCGCCCCTCTCAGACCTTGTTTCGTGAGCGGGAGAAAAAAGTTCTTTGAATGGGCCAAGATTTGCCGAGTGGCCTTGGTATAGCACCGACAGACCGGCGTCAAAATTACGTTCCATTTGGAGGTCGCTTGATGCCCCAACGGTTAACCGCGTAGCCTGAAACCCCTCTCTCTTTGCAGCCCAGCACCCCTCCACCACAGCCCACTAGCCCGTTAAAAACCCCTCCATGCTCTCGGTCGTTTGATCACGATCGTGTGGGAGAAAACCGCACCTCATTTGGAGTCTCCTAGCTCCCTCTACCTATAAATATGTGATCCTCCCCGAAATCCCGTAGTCCAAACCCTAGAAATTCCCCTCACGCCGCCGGACACCTCCTCCACCGGTGGACACGTCCGTCGCCGTCCCTCGTCAACAGCAAGGCCGCCATGTGGCGATCAAGGCTTACTCGCCGCCCGCCCGCCCGAAGCCCGCAGGGCCCACGGAGGCCCCGGCCCAGATCGGCGCCGCCTCCGCCAAGACCGACCGCTCGCCCGCCGCCGACCGCCCCGCCTCCTCGCTGCCTCCAACTGTCGCCACCGTCGCCCTCGGTCCCGGTCACCGCCGCGTCGGTCTGGCCGCCTGTCGCCGCCCCACCTCAAGGCCGTCTGCCACCGGATCGGCGCCCCCGCCGCCTCCGTCGCGCCTGCTCCCTCGACCTCCCCTCCAGCTCCGGCGAGAGCTTGCACCGGCCAACCTTGGTTCGCGTGCAAACGCTAGATCCAAAACGAGGTTGACCCCGAAATTCCTCCAAGTCCTTAATTTTCTACATTATGTGGCTCTGTTCATCACATCATATCCCCTTGGATACTGCTCCATTTTGCGTGCATGATGTATCAGAATGTTCATCAGGAGATGCCCTTCATTTTGTTCCATTGTGCCATGTCTGTTTGTGTTCATCGTGATGCCTAAATCATCGTTGCAAGATTGCTATATGATGTTAACTGTTGTCTGTTATCAGAACTTGATGTTTTGGCATTTTTGTTGCATTTGATGTGTGCATCTTATGAGCATGAGCTCTACACGAGTTTTGAACTAAATCATGCCATCTTTAGAGGGGTGCTTGGCTAATAGTTTTTTGAACTATGTGGTGAATAGCACAAGCATGCAAAGTAGCCTCCATGATGTTGCTGATTTCTGTGACTTAGTCTTTTCTGCAAAGTCTGTAGCTATAACTTTGTGATTCCATGTAAACCTGCTACTACCATGAGTTCTATGCATAATCTGGAGATGTTAACTAAGGATATTTTGTTATACATGTTATGCTATATCCATCCATCCCCTTGGTTGCATATATAGCCTGTTGTAGCTTTTTGTTATCTTGCTCCAAACTTGCTAAATAATGTTGCTGTCAGTCTGTTAGCATGAAGTTCAGTTTTGCCATGTGTTTTGCTAGTGATCCATGTACCCTATGAACTTGATCTTGCCTTGTTTTGCTTCATAAATATGTCGTCTTACTGTTGGTTGACTTCAAATGCCATGAAATGCTCTGTGGTGAGTGGTACAAGCTCAACAACATGCCTACTTATCGTTGTTTCTGTCATGCTCTCTTTTCTGCGAAGTCTGAATCTGTTAACAAAACTTGCTATGTTTACATGGGTTCCATCATATCTTCTGTGCCTTTTTGGCTCATGGTCAGTAAGGGACTTTTGTTCTATGCTTTGAGTAAATTGATGACATGCCTTGATTTGCTAGGATATGTTCCTGTAGCATGTTGTTCGCTTGCTCTAAACATGGCTTCCTGATGTTATTTCTGGCATGTTAGTATTTTCACAACCTTAACAACTTGAACATAAGTTTTGATCAGATCTGGACCAATTTCGAAATTTGCATATGAGGACTTACCGGAATTGTTATATGTTGTTTCCGGCCTCATTTAAACTTGCTTTGATGTGTTGCTCTTGTATGCATCATCTCTTGCCATGAGTAGCTTCATGTAGCCTTGTCATGCATCATGCTTGGTTGTGCACCATGTCATGTTTATGTGTTGTGTGTTTACCTTGTTGTTTGCTTCTTTCCGGTTGTGCTCCTTCTCGTTAGTTCCTGTTTCGTTGCGATCGTGTGGATTCGTTCGACTACGCTTGGTTCGTCTTCGCGGCTTCATCTTCTTCATGGACTCGTTCTTCTTCCTAGCGGGATTTCAGGCAAGGTGACCGTCACCTTGGATTTCATTACTATCATTGCTATGCTAGTTGCTTCATTCTATCGCTATGCTGTGCTACCTATCACTTGCTATTCAAGCCTCCCAAATTGCCATGTCAGCCTCTAACCTTTTCACCCTTCCTAGCAAACCGTTGTTTGGCTATGGTACCGCTTTGCTCAGCCCCTCTTATAGCGCTGCTAGTTGCAGGTGAAGGTGAAGATTGCTCCATGTTGGATTATGTTTTTGTTGGGATATCACATTATCTCTTATTTAATTAATACATCTATATATTTGGTAAAGGGTGGAAGGCTCGGCCTTATGCCTGGTGTTTTGTTCCACTCTTGCCGCCCTAGTTTCCGTCATACCGGTGTTATTTTCCTGGATTTTGCGTTCCTAACGCGGTTGGGTTGTTATGGGGACCCCTTGACAGTTCGCTTTGAATAAAACTCCTCCAGCAAGGCCCAACCTTGGTTTTACATTTGCCTCACCTAGCCTTTTTCCCTTGGGAGTCGCGCTCCCGAGGGTCATCTTATTTTACCCCCCCCCCCCCCGGGCCAGTGTTCCTCGGAGTGTTGGTCCAAACTAGAGCCACTTGCAGCGCCACCTTGGGGAAACTTGAGGGATGGTTTTAGCTGTACGTAGTGTTCATCCGTGTGTCCCGAGAATGAGATACGTGCGACTCCTATCAGGATAGTCGACACATCAGGTGGCTTTGCTGGTCTTGTTTTACCATTGTCGAACTGTCTTGTAAATGGGGATTCCGAGACTGAACGGGTCTTCCCAGGAGGAGGAATATCCTTCGTTGACCGTGAGAGCTTATAATGGGCTTGTTGGGACACCCCGCAGGTATAAACTGAGAGCCGTGCTCATGTTATGTGGCAGATGGGAATTTTTTAATGTTCGTTTGTAGAGAACTTGACACTTGACTTAATTGAAACGCATCAACCGCGTGTGAAACCGTGATGGTCTCTTTTTGGCGGAGTCCGGGAAGTGAACATAGTTTCTGGGTTATGTTTGACGTAAGTAGGAGTTCAGGATCACTTCTTGATCATTACTAGTTGACGACCGTTCCGTTACTTCTCTTCTCGCTCTTTGTCGGAGTAATGGGCCACGGGTAGGCTAACCCGAGCCCCTGAACCTTTCAAGACATCGGGGCAGGCTACGCCCCTCAAGACCCCAAGATGAAGAGTCTTGAGAGTCGGCGGCAAGGCCACCGATCGCCCTCACGGCCGAGTCCTAGGGGCGACTTCGAGATAAGCCGACTCCTAACTGGCGGCTTCCAGAGAAGCCGGCTATGGGGAGTCGGCCCGCGACTCCGACCACCTCCTGCCTTCGCAATGATGGGCGGACGGGGTGCGGCCACCTCGCGGCCCATCCCTGCCCCGTTTGCAAAGGGAAGGCATGGCCACAATGCGCCGTACCATCGGAGATCTCCGTCCGGCGCGACACTGTTGCCATGCCAGCCCTGACATCAGCCCCGTGGCGGCGCCTGACTTCGCCGACCCGTCTATACGACCCAGACATCGGTGGGTCTACTTTGTCGGCGGGTACAGAAGACGGCGAGAGCGCCACAAGACGGATTCGTTGGAAGTCGGCCCCCAGGAGTCGGCTAGCCCCTCCCACAGGCCCCGCACGCCATTAACCAAACAATACGGGGAATGGCAACAGTGATCGCTCGTCAGGCGGCGGCACTATTGCCATGACCCCATGACCAAGCCAGCGTCATTAGAGGCACGGCTAATCCGCAGCCGGCAAGACCCGCCCGCGACGGACAAGGCCTGTCGGCCCCATACCGGGCCCGTCAGCGGGCCCCAGCAGTCGGCGGAGGAGACGGCGGCCTGAGAGACAGACGGCTGGGACCCGCACCCAGCCGGATTACCATTGTACCCCCGGGGGGTAGGCCCATATAAACCCCCCGGGGCACCCATGCAAAGGGTTGGACCCTGATAGTTTTAGACACACATAGAGGGAAGTGGAGAGCTAGCCGTGCCCTTCTCCTTCCTCACCCCGAACAGCTCAAGGAGCCTCTTGTAGCCCTTGTTCATCTAGTGATTATGCGGAGACCCCGCAGAGCAACAGTAGGGGTGTTATCTCCACGGAGAGCCCTGAAGCTGGGTTAGATCCGCCCGCGTGCATGTCTTCACCTCATCCCGTTTCCAGGCACCAGCGCTGTTCTACTCGCCCCCACCATGATATGCCATCCCTTGGCATATGTCGCACCCAACCCTCGACATTTGGCGCCCACCGTGGGGCGAGGTGCACCGTCGTCCGAAGACCTGCTCTGGATGGGAACCCTTTTTCTCCCTAGGGAGCGCAGCCAGCCCGGCACGCCAGACGGAGTCTGTGCCAATGCGCTGCACGGCGCTGAGATCGCCTGCGCAGCCAGCTGCCTCGCCGAACTTGTCGGCGAGGTTCGCCTCTCCGACGAGCCTGCATCCGATGCAGGCATGGGTGGCCCCGAGAGCCTCCTCGCGGACCTCCTCGACCAACTCCACGTCGCCGGCGAGTCTGCCGTGGACTTGGAGTCCGTAGGCTCCACCGACCCAATGCTAGTCGATTCGACACCGCTGCCGCCGACGCGTTTCACTAACGCAGTAGTTCACGACGAAGCCGCTTCGCGCGGGCGAAGCGGGCGGAGCACCGTCACAGAGGTGCTCGTCATCGGACATGGCGAGCATTCCGGTGAAGGAGCTCATGACCCACTCGACACGGCACTGCAAAACCTGACTGCGCCTATCCCAGAAGACGCTGACGCCGAGACGCTGGAGGCGCGCAGCTTTCAGCTCGTCGAAGGCGCGAAGAAGCTGGCAAGCATGAGACGCTTGTCAGAAGCCTACCAGCGTGAGATGGATCGCGCTGTGGGCGGCTCGCTGGCCCTAACTGGGCCTAGCCGCCTAGGCGCGGTCCAGCAACGCAGCGTGGCCATCGCCAACCTGTTCGGGGCCAATCGCCCTGTGTACGCCACGCCTATGGAGAACATCCGCGCCGCCTAGGCGGCGGCGGACAAGCTAGACAACTTCGAGGGTGAAGAGCGCCGCCTGATGAAGGAGCGAGTCCAGCAGCTCCTCGACGCGGCTGCCGCAGACAGCACGAAGCCGGCCGCACGTAGGCGCCAAGAACGACAAAACGATGACCTACCTCCCAGCCGAGATCAAGGCGCGACGTCTCGGACACCGACTAGCGGTGTCCGCGGAAGAAAAGACAAGGATCCGACTGTCAGCCATAGTCGGACTCGCATCACCATCGAGCGCGACCAAGACGGTCGCCCAAGAGCGGTGGAACGGCGGGACGACTATCTGCCTCCTCCTCCTCGCAAGGAAAGGCGAGTCTCCCCGCCACCCGTCAAGCATCCGACTCTCGGCGACCGCCTTGGCCGCCGAGAGGGAGTCGGAGAGAATGACGCCCGCCACCGGATCGACCGACTCCACCGATCCCCGGCGCTGGAAGAAGAAGACGAGTTGGGTCTGCCTGCTTCGCACTCGTGATCCGAGATGAGCCCTTTCCCAAAGGGTTCACGCCCCCAAGATACGCCCAAGTACACCAGCTCAGAAAGCGGAAGATCGGCTGGTTGACTACTCCACGGTCGTCAACATAGCTTAACGGCAACAAGCGCAGTTTCAGAAGTATGTTCCACTCATGCTCCAGGGCACGGCCCGGACATGGTTGAACAGCCTGAAGCCCCGCAGCATCAACAGCTGGGCCGACTTCATCGAAGCCTTCGTCTGCAACTTCACAAGCATGTAAAGTGACCTCCCAAGCCTCGCCAGCTTTCCTTGTGCGTGCAAGGCCCCGACGAGTCAACTCGCGACTACCTCACGCGCTGGGCCGAGCTTCGGAACTCCTGCGAGGGCGTGCACGAGGTGCAGGCTATTGAGTACTTCACTGCCGGGTGCAGAGAAGGTACCCTCCTCAAGCATAAGCTCCTCTGCGACGAGCCGGAGACCCTCGACGAGATGCTGATCATAGCAGACAAGTACGCCACAGCGGACTCCTCCATGAAGGCGGAGATTCAAGTTAGTGCGACCGCAAAGTGGCCCTCAGCTCCCGTAACTCCGGCTGAGACGCCACGTCGGCGACAACAACAGTAACGATCACAAGCGCAAGGCCCCACAGCCGCTTCCAAGAGCTGGCAGGTTGCGATACCGAAGACCAGCAGCCGGAGGGCAGCCTCCGACCAAGCAAATGTAAAGGCGGCAAGTCCAACTAGTTGCCGCCTTCTCTACGAAAGGCAGACTCTAGATGGTCCCCGAAGTTCCACAACAGCGCCAAGCCGCCAAACCACACCACCCGGAAGTGCCACTGGCTCACCAGATCGCCAAGGAGACGGCCTCCGCTTCCTCCGCTTGGCTGGGCCGCCGCCTCCACCGCTGCCCCAAAGAGTCGGCTGTCAAAGCCACCGGCGAAGACAAGATGGGTACCGGAAGAGCACGGAGCCTATGTGGTGTTCACCAGGATCGACGATCGACGAGCAGGTGGTTGCAGCAGAAGAGGTGAATGCAGAGCATCGATACTCCAGAGTTCATGCAATCGTCCGAGAAGCCTATCGGTTGGAGCAGAGCTGATCACCCGAAGTGATGCTGGTCCGGCTCCCACGCCTCGTCTTGGGTGCCACCTTGGCCACAGAGATAGGCGGGCCGCCGCTTCTCATGAAAGTGCTGATAGACGGAGGCAGTAGCATCAACATCCTGTACAAGGATACCATGGAGAAGTTAGGAATCAAGCAAAGACAACTTCAGAATAGCCGGACTGTGTTCCACGGCATTGTTCCTGGCCATTCCTGCTCTCCAATCGGCAAGATCCTGATAGACATCCCCTTTTGGGACAAAGGTCATTTCCGCCGAGAGCCAGTTTGGTTTGAAGTGGTGGACCTCGAAAGTCCGTACCATGCGTTGCTTGGCCGACCTGCTTTGGCCAAGTTCATGGCGGTCCCCCACTACGCCTACCTCAAGATGAAGATGCCGAGTTCCAAGGATTCGACCGAGTCGACGACTCACAGAAAGTCGTCGCTATGCGGCCGAAGCAGTCGGTTAGCGGAGTCCCTAGTGATCGCAGCTGAGAAGCGGCTTCTTGATCGGGTTGTGGCCCGAGATGTCGCCCAAACCAAAGGAGTCGGAAGCTGAGGGTTCGTTCAAGCCGGCCAAAGAAACGAAGAAGATACCCTTGGACCCGGAGCACCCAGAGAGGTACGCTGTCATAGGTGCAAACCTTGACAGCAAATAGGAAGGCGAGCTCATCGATTTCCTCCGTGAGAATCGGGACATCTTCGCATGGTCTCCTAAAGACATGCCAGGTGTATCGACGGAATTTGCCGAGCACAAGTTACATGTCCGATCTGATGTGAAGCCCGTCAGGCAGCCCTTGCGCCGCCTGTCAGAAGAGAAGAGAAGAGTTGTTGGAGAAGAGATAGCCCAGCTCCTAACAGCCGGCTTCATTATGGAAGTGTTTTTTCCAGAATGGTTAGCAAACCCGCTCCTGGTGCTGAAGAAGAACAAGCAGTGGCGGATGTGTATTGACTACACAAGCCTCAACAAAGCTTGCCCCAAGGAACCATTCAGTCTGCCGGAATTGATCAGGTGATAGACTCCACAGCCGGATGCGAGCTGTTGAGCTTCTTAGATGCATATTCAGGATATCACCAGATCAAGCTGAACCCGGCTGGCAGACTGAAGACCGCCTTCATCATGCCGTTTGGAGCCTTCTGGTACCTGACCATGACGTTCGGCTTGAGGAATGCTGGCGCCACCTTTCAGCGTTGCATGCAGAAGTGCCTCCTCAAGCAACTCGGCAGAAACGCCCACGTTTACGTAGACGATGTGGTGGTGAAGACGGAAAATCGTGGAACACTGCTAGAAGACCTCAAGGAAACCTTTGAGAACCTGCGCCGATTCTAGATCAAGCTCAACCCTGAGAAGTGCGTCTTCGGGGTACCAGCCGGCCAACTCCTTGGCTTCCTGGTCTCTGAACGCGGGATAGAGTGCAACCCTGTAAAGATCAAGGCCATCGAGAGGATGGGGTACCCCGCCGATCGCTAGATGTGCAAAAGTTCACCGCTGCTTACGCCCATCGGCCGATTCATCATCGGTTGGCAGAAAGCTCCCCTTTATACCAGCTCATCAAGAAGACCACCTTTTTCAATGGAACCACAAGGCGGACGAAGCTTTTCTCCAGTTGAAGAAAATGTTGACTACTCCCCCTGTGCTGGCGGCCCCGACTCCTAAAGAGCCCATGCTCATGTACATTGCCGCCACCAGCCGGGTAGTCAACACAGCCATTGTATTTGAACGCAAGGAGGAAGGCAAGGCGCTACTGTCCGAGACCGTATATTACCCGCGAAATCTTGTCGACCTCCAAGCAGAACTACCCCCACTACGAGAAGTTGTGCTATGGCGTGCACTTTGCCGCCAAGAAGTTGAAGCCTTACTTTCAAGAGCATCCAATCACTGTGGTTTGCACAGCCCCACTAGCCGAGATCTTGAAGCCGAGATGCTTCGCCGAGTGGCCAAATGGGCCATAGTGCTGGCTCCTACACCATCTACTACCAGCCCGCACCACCATCAAGTCGCAAGCACTAGCCGACTTCCTCGTCGATTGGCCGAGACCCGATTACTGCCGCCAAATACCGATTCCACCCATTGGCGGATGCACTTCGATGGCTCCAAGATGCGCACCGGCTTGGGAGCCGGCATTGTCCTCACTTCCCCCAAAGGTGACAAGCTCAAATATGCGCTGCAGATCCATTTCGCCGCCTCCAACAACGTCGCCGAATACGAGGCGCTCATTCACGGGCTCCGGCTTGCCAAAGAACTCGGCATTCGCCGGATCCTGTGTTATGGCGACTCTGACTTAGTGGTCCAGCAGTCATCCGGCGATTGGGACGCCAAAGATGTAAACATGGCAAGCTACCGTTTCCTTGTGCAGCAACTCAGCGGATATTTCGAGGGGTGTGAGTTCCTTCACGTGCCAAGAAATGACAACGACCAAGCAGACACCCTGGCACGAATCGGCTCCACCCGCCAAGCAATACCATCCGGCGTCGCCCTTCAGCGCCTCCTCAAGCCGTCTGTCAAGCATTCACCAGAATCAGACTCCATCTTTGTGCCGGCTCCCCCTGAAGAAGTCGGATCCGACTCAAGAGCCCCAGCAGATGGCACGAGAATTCTTACAGATGGCTCCAAGAACGCCGCAGTCGAAGCCGGACCGAGGACTTCAGAACCCGGCCCGGGGACTGCAGCGACCAGTCCGAAGACTCCAGAGCTCGGCCCGGGGACTACACCAGTCGGCCCGGGGACTTCATCAATCCAGCAAGCGGCCGCGGACTCCAGCCCGCCGCCTCCCAGCCCGGCCGCCCTCGTCCAAGTCGCACTGCTGACAGTTGAAGAAATAGCAGCACCCTCATGGGCCCAACCCATCCTCAAGTTCCTAGTGAGCAAAGAGCTACCAACCAATGAAATCTTGGCTCGGCAAGTACAACGCCGAGCGGCAGCCTACACCATAGTCAACAGAGAGCTGGTCAGGCGCATCGTCACTGGTGTCTACCAGCGTTGCGTCGAGCCAGAGCAAGGCCAAGAAATTCTCAAAGACATCCATCAAGGCGAGTGCGGCCACCATGCAGCCTCAAGAGCACTCGTCGCCAAAGCCTTTCGACACGGTTTCTTCTGGCCAACTGCCCTAGAAGAGGCCAAAGAATTAGTCCAAAAATGCAAAGGGTGCTAGACGTTCCTCTCCAAGCCGCATCAGCCGGCTTCCACACTCAAGACTATCCCCATCGCCTGGCCCTTCGCAGTTTGGGGCCTGGACATGGTGGGACCATTCAAAACAGCACGAGGCGGCCTAACTCACTTACTTGTCACGGTGGACAAGTTCACCAAGTGGATAGAAGTAAAGCCCATCAAGAAGTTGAATGGTCCGACTGCAGTGACTTTCATCTCCGACATCACGACTCGGTATGGCGTACCACACAGTATCATCACCGACAATGGCACAAATTTTGCCAAAGGCGCCTTGGCCCGTTTCTGCGCGACGCAGGGCATCCGACTGGACTTAGCGTCCGTCGCCCATCCGTAGTCAAACGGCCAGGTGGAGCGAGCAAACGACCTCATCCTGTCTGGCATCAAGCCTCGACTGGTCGAACCACTAGAGCATTCGGCCAGCTATTGGCTTGATGAATTGCCAGCCGTCCTCTAGAGTCTGCGCACGACTCCAAACAAGTCAACCGGCTTCACACCTTTCTTCCTCGTCTACGGTACGGAAGCCGTCATCCCAACGGACATAGAGTTTGACTCCCCGCGAGTCACCATGTACACCGAGGAGGAAGCAGAAGAAGCACGTCAAGACAGTGTCGATCTGCTGGAAGAGGGCCGGCTGTTGGCACTCAGCCGGTCCAGCATCTACCAGCAGAGCTTGCGCCGATACTACAACAGGAAGGTCAGGCCGAGATCTTTCCAAGAGGGCGACCTTGTGCTCCGATTGATCCAGCGAATAGCCGGCCAGCACAAGCTGTCGGCACCTTGGGAAGGCCCCTTTATTATCAGCAAAGTGCTGGGCAACGACTCCTACTACCTGATCGATGCTCAGAAGCCCCGAGCACGCAAGAGGGACGACTCCGGCAAAGAGACGGAACGGCCATGGAATGCAAATCTTCTCCGAATATTTTACAGTTAATGCAGTATGTACCTCGCTACCCTTTGTATTAAAGTACCAAGACTTCGGGCCCCCCAAGACGAGCTCGGGGACTGCCTTTTTTGTTATCTATATGATAAGAATTATGCCTTCGAGTATGCTACTCTTTGTTATGCCGCTTGGCACCGGGTTTGACTAGTCGGCCCGGGGACTCGCCGCCTCGCGCTATGGAATGCTTCCTGCAGTCGGACAAGTAGTGTGTGGTGCCTAAGCCGTCTCCTGTCAGAAGCCGCAGCTCGTAGAGCGACTGTTTGGTGGGCAGGAGTAAGGAAGAATGGGCGCCCACATGAAAAATGGCTAAGGACTCAAAGCATAAACATAGCGTAAGCCGGCTTCCAGCTTCTCTTCGCAAAGCCGACTCTTGAGTAGTCGGCTTGCCGCTTTCTATCCAACTTGTTAAAAAGACTCTAAAAATGTCCAAGTACTTGCCTTCCCAAAAGTAGCCAAGCATTTGATCCAGCAGCAGCCCGCAGAGCGGTTGTCCGACTGGCAAGGCGGCGACTAAGGGAAGGCGGCAAAGGAAAAAGCCAAAGGAGCAATGAGCAAGAAAAGATAGAATTCGGATAAATATTTACATAACATAGGCCCTTGGCCGAATCTTCAAGCAGAAGTTCAAAATACACCCCGCGGGTGGAATTGTGGGAATTAACAAGTTCTTCAAAGACTACTAAAGCAGATAAAATAAAGGCAAGACGGCAGCCTAGGAAGCGGCAGACGGGTTCGGAGGGTCAGAAGAGACGGCGGTGTCAGGCGCCGGGGCGGCTGGCTGGGCAGTCTCGGCTTGATCATCTCCGGCGACAGTCGGCTTGCTCAGGCGCGGCTCGTTGCTGGAGGCGCGGTCGAGCTGAGGCTGGTCGCCCGCTCCGTCTTCTGGCGCCTCCGTCTCACCTCCGTCCTCCGCCTCGCCTTCCTCCTCGGCGCTGGAGCCGATCACCCGCTGAAGTCTCGCTATAATCCGGTTCATCTCAACCACTCGGGCGGCGCCTCCCGCCGTCTTTCAGCCCGCCAGGACGAAGACGCTGGTGTCTGTGTAATCGGCGATCGCCGCCGCACGCTCGACGAGGGCGTCTTCCACAGCTGTCAGCTCCGCCTGGGCCTCTGACCGGAATGCGGCTAGCCGGTCCAGGTCCAGCCCTGGATACCACGCCTTGACGAATTCCAAGCCCGGCGTGCTCCAGCCTGGGCCGAGGAACCCTTCCAGGCCTCAAGACGGCCAGCCGCGACCTCCAGCCAGTCGATAGTCCGACTGGGAGTGCGTAGAACTGGCATGTCTGGCCACAGGGCAGCAATCGCCTGGGCGCCGACACGTTGAAGCCGGCGCAGCATCCGATGGGCCGGCCGCAGATGAGCCTCGATGCTTAGAAGCTGCTCATCAAGGGTCCGGGGGGCGTTGGCGGCGATCTCCGCACCATTTACCCTCCTTGCCTCGCGATCAGCCTCGATGGCTTGAGTGGCCGCCTGCGTGTGGCCAGGGAAGAAGTCTGCCAAGACGAAAAAGAAGCAAGTCAAAAAATCAGGAGTCAGCCCGACCTATAGTCAGTGGCTCAAAGAAAGAAAGTAAAGAAACTCATCGTCGACGATATCCTCGATCTCATGGAAGCCGGAGGTCAGCAGTGCCTCCTTGTCGGTCCAGGAGGAGCGCTCGCTTTCGAACTCGGCCAGGAGAGCCGTCTCTTTCTTCTCTGCCTCGTCCTGCGCCTTCTTAAGCCACTCCCTTTGCTCCGCCAGCTGCGTAGCCAGCAGGTCGCGCTCGGCGGCGAGCTTGCTACACTCCTCCCCCTTGGCACGCAAGGCGGTGTTGGCTTCACCCAGCTGCTGCTGAAGAGTGGCGTTGGCCTCTGAAGAATAAAAAGAAAAAGGACGTTAAGTCATCAACAAAGAAGGTCGCCGGGAAGATCCGGCCCGACTGCTTAGTAGTCGGCCCGAATCTCGGGGACTACAGCCCGCGGGTGCGCCAGCGCGCCCCCGCGAAGATGGAGGACTCACTCCGGCTCTCCGACAAGTCGGCAGTCCGCTTGCCCAGCTCCTCAACATTGCGGTTGAAGGCAGTGACTCGGAGGTTGTGATACTCCTGTGATAAGTATTTTAGACAAAGGTAAATATTTGGAACTCACCAGATGAAGTTCCGAGTCGCTGCTTTCAAGAGCCGCCCAAACTCGGGATTACACTCGGTGGAGGGCTGGCGCCCCACGTAAAAAAGAACAAGAAAACAAAGTCAAAAGAAGAAAGCATACCGGACGGCTGCTCGCGACGCCAGATGTGCCTTAGTGCGAGTTCGATGGCGCCGCTTCGCTCACAGCTTACCAACGCCCGTCGAGCGCTGGTTCAGTGGGTCTATGCCGCCTCGCACTCCACCTAACGGGCGCGCGCTCATCGCCTCGGCCAGGATGGCGAGCTGGCGGCGCCGGTCTCCAAGGGGCGTGCCGCCGAAATCGCCTTCTCAAGGCGGCGGCGCACTGGCGAGGCAACTTGAAGGAGCAGCTTCGCCACGGCCTCGGCTTCAGTCGGCGGCACCGGCGGGTCCACCGGCGGACGATGGCGGAGGCGGCGGTGGCGGCACGGCCGTGCCCGACATGGAGGTCTCGCCGCATTCCCACTCCATGTGGGGTTCTCACCGCCGGCTCCCTCAGTCTGCCCCGTGAACTCCGGGGGCGGCGGCGTTGAGCTTAGCTGGATGACGAGCAACGCCGATTGGCAGTGCGCGGCCTCCTCAGCTAGCCGCTTTGCCGCGACGGCGGCTTCAGCCTCGTCCAGCTTCTTCTGGGCAGAGGCCGCCGCCTTCTCGGCCTCCTCCTTCTCCAGGCGGGCGCCTTCTTCCTCGTCGCGCTTCTCCTGCGCGTTCCGCTCCGTCACCTCCCAGAGGTCGGCGGCGTGGTCAATCCGCCGAGTAGTGGCGGACGTCTCTGCCGACCCCATGATGGAGGGGGCGGCGACCCTCTCTAAAGTAAGGGGAGCCCTAAAGCGAGGAAGGCATGTAAAAGATTTGGACAAGATTCACCAGAAGAAAACAAGACAAAAGGAGGCAGCACTTACGAAGAGAACAGTGGCGGCCTTTTCACTTCCTTGCGGAAGCGGTTGGCCTTTGTGACCGCCTCTTCCCGCTTGATCGCGGCGGCCGCCACCTTGAACTTCTTCGACCGGCCGCCAAGCAAGCTCGGCCCGGCCCGGAGCTTCTTCGCACCGCCTTGACCATCCAAGCTGGCGGAGGAACTCGCGCTCAGCTGGCCGACCTTTGACTTGTGGTGCGGGGCGACTTCCCCCTCGGCGTCGTCATCAGGCCAGTCGGCAAAGGTGGCCGAGGGCCGGAAGTCGCCTGCTCCTCCTCCTCCTCCTTCCACGTCGGCCTCCATCGCTGCTGCCCCCCAAGTCAGGGTCGTCGACGTCGCTCTCCGCTCGGTCGGGGACGAATTGACGGGCCGGTCCCGCGGTGCCGGCTGAAGGCTGGATGAGGGGGTTCTGACTCGCAAAAAACCAAAAAAAGATTAGAAGTCGGATTCGGCTGAAAAAGAAAACAGAAGAAGAAGAGAGACGACCTACAATAGGCGGGGGGTTGGCGCGTGAGTACGGCTCCTTGCCGAACTGCCAATCCGCCGTGAGATTGCAGTTCGCGATGTAGTTCACCGTGTCCGCAACCTCCGCGTGGGGCATATCCTTGGAGCACAGCCGACTTGAGTCCTGGTGGCCGCTCATCTGACAGATCAGATGAGGTCGGCCTTGGAGCGGAAGGACTCGGCGCGCCACGAAGGCGGCCAGCAGGTCGGCCCCGGTCAAACCCTCCGACTGCCAAGATTGAGTCGATGGCACGGCGGCGGCACCAGCGGAGTCACCGTCCTGGCCCGGTGGGACCAGCTCGGGAGCCTCCCAGCCAGTGCGCCGGCTTCGTAAGGCGGCAGATTGACCCAGTCGCCTTCTCGGGCGACGTTCTTCACATAAAATAAGACCGCTGCCACATCTTCACCGACTTAATCGGTGGGATGGTGGGAAGCGGGTTGTCGGCCACCGATCTCCGCAGATCGCGATGAAGGCACCGCGCAGGGCTGGCACGCTGGCGGCGTGCGTGCGAGCTTGATCGAAGAACTCCCCCATAGCTCGATGGTGGGGAGAACGCCGAGAAGCCTTCGCACAAGGTGGCGAAGGCAGCCAGCAGCACCACCGTGTTGAAGTAAGGTGGTGCGGTGGAGCCCGTGGAACTCAAGAAGGAATGGAAGAAACCGCTCACGGCAGCCCTAGGCCGCGCGCATGAGGTGCGAGCGGAATACGACCGCCGCCTCCTCCTCGGCACGGCGATACTTCCTCTCGGCGGGCGCGGGCCCGCACTAGGTTCTTGCGGGAGACGACGCAGCGTCTGGCGAAGGAACTCGATGTGGTCGTCGTCCACCTCGAGCTGTCCCACGCCGAGCGCACGACGAGGAGTGCGGCGGCGGAGGAAGAGCTCATCGCTGCGGCGTGGCGTGGTTCGAGGCGGCGGCGAGAGGAAGAAGAAGCAAGAGGAAGCGAAGGGTGTAGGGAAGATGGGCGCGCGTGCTTCGCCGCCCGCCTCCTCCCGCCTACTTATAGGCTTGTGGGCTGAGAAGCGGATGAGGCGGGCGTGGGATTAACTGCGCCCAGCACCCCACGCCCCCCACGATTTACCACACGAAGTTAATCCGCGCAGTTATGACGTGGGAACCCCAACCGTCCGCACGGCTGCAATGGATCCGTTCGCGTGCCGAGGCGCGGTAGTGGCGGGTCCCGCCGACGGTTCGTCCCGCCGCTGGGCAGGGCAGATCGACCGCCGCGATGGCGCCACGCGACGGTCCGCAACAGCAGCTACCGAAGCTTATCGTGCACGCTGCTCGGATCCCGCTACGACTTTCAAACTCTCTATGGGGCAAGACGACCTTCTGCGAGTCCGGCTCCAGCTAGTCGGCCTAGAGGAAGACGGCGAGCAAGGCCCAGATTTCACCACCAGGAGGATGAAACTGTTGAGGCTCCTCGACATATCACCCTCGGCGCCCCACCAGCTTCGGGGACTACTGTCGGGGTAATGGGCCACGGGTAGGCTAACCCGAGCCCCTGAACCTTTCAAGACATCGGGGCAGGCTGCGCCCCTCAAGACCCCAAGATGAAGAGCCACTTTTTGAGAGTCGGCGGCAAGGCCGCCGACTGCCCCTCACGGCCGAGTCCCAGGGGCGACTTCGAGATAAGCCGACTCCTAACTGGCGGCTTCCAGAGAAGCCGGATATGGGGAGTCGGCCTGCGACTCCGACCACCTCCTGCCTTCGCAATGATGGGTGGACGGGGTGCGGCCACCGCGCGGCCCATCCCTGCCCCGTTTGCGAAGGGCAGGCATGGCCATAGTGCGCCGTACCAACGGAGATCTCCGTCCGGCGCGGCACTGTTGCCATGCCAGCCCTGACATCAGCCCCCGTGGGCGGCGCCCTGTGCCCACGACGGCCTGTCTGTACGACCCAGAGATGGTGGGTCCCGCCTGTCGGCGGGGGTACAGAAGACGGCGAGAGCGCCACAAGACGGACCCGTTGGGAGTCGGCCCACAGGAGTGGGCTAGCCCCTCCCACGGGCCCCACACGCCATTAACCAGACAAGACGGGGAATGGCAACAGTGATCGCTCGTCAGGCGGCGACACTATTGCCATGACCCCATGACCAAGCCAGCGTCATTAGAAGCACGGCTACAGTAATCCGCAGCCGGCAAGACCCGCCCGCGGCGGACAAGGCCTGTCGGCCCCATACCGGGCCCGTCGGTGGGGCCCGCTAGTCGGCGGGCCCCAGCAGTCGGCGGAGGAGAAGGCGGCCTGAGAGACAGACGGCTGGGACCCGCGCCCAGCCGGATTACCATTGTACCCCCGGGGGGTAGGTCTATATAAACCCCCCGGGGCACCCATGCAAAGGGTTGGACCCTGATAGTTTTAGACACATATAGAGGGAAGAGGAGAGCTAGCCGTGCCCTTCTCCTTCCTCACCCCAAATAGCTCAAGGAGCCTCTTGTAGCCTTTGTTCATCTAGTGATCATGCGGAGACCCTTGAGCAGCGATGAGGGTGTTATCTCCAAGGAGAGCCCTGAAGCTGGGTAAGATCCGTCGGCGTGCATGTCTTCGCCTCATCCCGTTTCCAGGCACCGGCGACGTTCTACTCGCCCCCACCATGATAGGCCATCCCTTGGGATATGTCGCACCCAACCCCCGACACTCTTATTTGCGTATGTTAGCCACCATACATGCTTAGTCGCTCCTGCAACCTCACCACTTTACCCCTTCCTTACCCATTAAGCTTTGCTAGTCTTGATACCCATGGTAATGGGATTGCTGAGTCCTCGTGGCTCACAGATTACTACAACAACAGTTGTAGGTACAAGTTTTGCGATGACCATGACGCGAGAGCGATGTTACTTCTTTTGGAGTTCTTCTTCTGCTTCTTTTTCGTTCAGGGGATAGGTTCCAGGTCGGCAGCCTGGGCTAGCAGGGTGGATGTCGTTTGAGCTGCTGTTTGTGTTTCATCCGTAGTCGGATGTTGATCTTATGTATGATGTATTGTTGTATTCTTGTGGCATTGTATGCCTCTTGTATGTATCACCATCTATTATGTAATGTCGATGTAATGATATCCACCTTGCAAAAGCGTTTCAATATGCGGATCTATCCTTGGTGGGACCTTCGAGTTCCTCTCGGATAGGGTCGCATATTGGGCGTGACAATGTGGGAGAGGACGACGAGACCCCGCCGCGGATTGGAAGCTGCAAGGGTTGGGTGCTGCTATGGCCGAAGAATCTTATTCGTCTGGAGCCGACCGAGAGCACACCAATAACCAAACATCAACAAGCATGTGCGGAGACCACCACCCCGCCTACGCAATTACCAGCTCCTGTAGTGCCGGGTGAGAGCGGCGGACGATGTGATGAAGGGGGTGCAATAGTACTGGCTGATGTAATCGATCCTGTAGAACAGAGAATGGATGATGACACGGAGGTCGACCCAATGGCTTTCCTTAATTAAAACGCGTATGAATGTGACTTAGATATGATGAGTCAACCATATGACGAATTGAGCTATCAGCATGCTAATGAGGATATGGATGATCTGCCCGGGCAGGAAGGTCGTAGCAGGGATTGCAAAAATCTCTCTTCATGAAATCCTCACAGGACACGCCTGAAGATGAAAGCCTCAACATAGGCTCAACTAGCCGGGGGTCATACAGTGCTTAGCCCAGGAACACTGGGGCAGGGGTTAAGGAAGGGTCTGGAAGGCGTGCCCAAGAAAAAGGAGAGGAAGAGATCGGGGAAGATAGCTGCCTCCAAACAAGCCAGAGCACATAGCAACCAGACGATGGATTCTTAAGAGCGTGTACCCGTGAAAGGTGCGGCCATGTTCCATCTCACGGGCGAGCCGATGCTACCGCCAAAACCGCTGGAGGCACTATTAGGGGATCTCAGGAGACTACACGACCATGTGTTGTCGACTGAGAAAAGCCTACTAGCCTCGAAGGATCCAGGATATCCGACATACGCGGCTCGTGTGCCTGAGGGTAAGTTCTACGTAGACACACGGCCCGCGGAGGTGTTCTTCCTGCGGTTTGACCATATCTTTGAGATATTTCTGACAAGGTGGCTCGATTTTACAATCATCCGCCTTTTTGCGCTACATATGAGCTCCGTCATGAAGAGAGAAGAAGTCTCGCAAATTTGTATGGCGGATCCGTACTACATGCATGAGTCTTTCTTGAGTCTCGGCGACTTTGAGCGTGAAACTGCTAGGGACTACCTCCAAAACTTCATGGTACAGAATAAGGACCAGGAAATTTTCCTCCTGCCTTATCATCCAAAGTAAGTCAGTTCCAGACAACCCTTTCGTACATTTCAATCATTCCTTCTCGCTCATATGGAGAATAATTTGAGGTGTCTTTTCCCCGCAGCAACGGGAGTGCCGTCCTTATCGTTCTTTACCCGCGAGTTTCCCACGTCGTGTTTTTTGACCCTTCCACAGACTACGAGAAGAAGGACTACACTCACATAATGAATATTCTAGATGATGCTCTCCAAGGCTTTAGCATTAGAGGTGGCCACATGCAGATCAGGAAACAAAGGAACATGAAGATGGGTTTCGTGCATAAAACTAACTTCTACTGCATCCATCTCCCAAAACCAAGCAAGAAAGATGGATTCTACATCCTCCGTCTCATGATTGAGTTTAGCACGGGTCACCAAAAGCTTCGCATGACAAGCAGAAATGATGATCATATCCACAAGTGGGTAGAATCTCATGGAGAAGCGGATTATAAACTTAGAGATGACTACTTTCGCATCCAAAGGGACATTACGATGATCATCATGAAAGAAGTCGTCGATGAGAAGGGGATGTTCCACCACGGCCCTATATCGCGAGCTGACGTCCGAACTCGCATAGGCATGCAACGTCATGACCTCACGTCATTCAAGATGCTAGGGTCCATCCTCGATGATATGGAAGGATGGAACTTCTAGTGATTTACGATGCCGATGATGATGATGATATGTGTTGGTTGAACTTGTATACTTTCTGTAGCGATGAAACTTTGTGATGTCCACGGTCCCTGCCGAACTTGCGTAACACTACTTTCTTAGTTTGGGTACGATGACCTGCGTACCTCTAGTTAATTAGTTTGCATACTGTATGTTGCATCTAGTTGCTAACCCTTTCTTTTTCGTGTTGCTCTAGTATATTTTATTGCATATGATTGTACGTCCTCTTGATGAAGATGCATCTCTAATAGGTACCTAGTTTCTTGATGGCGAGATGGCAGTGCTATGTCGTGTACAAAGGGAAGGTTCCGGGGGTGTACAACGAGTGGCCTGAGTGTCAGGCGCAAGTGAATGGGGTCTCGGGCGCCAGCCATAAAGGCTTCAAAAGCAGACAAGAAGGAGAAGCTAGTTACTTGAGGTTCACGCTAGCGCGAGAGAGGACTCGTAACCGCCGCCTCATGTACTGCATAGTTCCGCTCTCACACATAGTGATAGCTCTTCTCGCGTATACCATTGCTTAGATGGATGACGTTGTAGTTGCAAGTATTCCAGACTTGCATGTATCGCTATTTTCGAGATGATGACGAGATACCACTTTGTGTTGGATGATTATTATGATGAGACTATTTGTATGTATATGCTATGATTACATTTGTGGTCTTGCAGCCATTTGTATGTGTATCATGATGACATTTGTACCTACTAAAGATTCTTATATAAAGCCTGTTCAAATACAAAACAAATATGCAGAAAAAGAAATCGAAAACTACTAAAATTAGCAGTAGCGAGTGGAGAAAAGTTAGCAGCTGCGTGATAGTAGCAGTAGCGCGTCCAGCCAAAGTGCGCTAGAGCTATTAGCAGTAATGAGCTTCCACGCAGCACGCAACTGCTACACTTGTATAGCAGTAGCGCGGGCGTGCACGCGCTGCTGCTAGGCTTTTCCCTTGTAGTGATCCATCAGTACTTTGGTCAGTCGAGTGCCCCCCACGACCAGGTCGACCACAAACGCTTGCCTCCCGAGGGTGGCTACGTGTGCTGGGTGATTGGACTGGTCGAATGTGATAGGAGTCTTTGACCATTTCAAATATGTCATTGTTGCCGGAGCAACCGTGTTCACCTCTTATGACTTTCAGCCAACTTTTGCTCTTGACGTCAGCAAAAATCACTAAGGTGGAATTGACATTGGGGAAACCATCATCCTCCTCTTTGTCTTCATACTTATTAGATTCCTTTTCTTTCTCACTGGGTTGTTTCTCTCGGAACTGATGGATAAGGAGTCGACATTGTCGAGTGGTTTGCTTGGGATAAATCAGATTTCCCTCTTCATCTTTCTTTGTGTGGATGTGACATGGCAAATCCAACACATCATTTCCTTCTTGATCTTTTACCTTCTTGGGGATCCAGGGCACCTTAGGTTTTCCCTTGAATTTTCCTTGGGTCACGACGGTAGCCTCTCCAGGACCCGCGGGCTCGGCTTTGCGCTTCTGCTTCCGATTGGAATTACCTCCTCCAGTGTCCTGGCCGACTGGTTTGCTCTTGCCACTTCGGAGTCGGTCTTCTTCTTCGTCGTTTGCGTACCGAGTGGCTATTTCCATCATTCGGGTCAGGGTCATGTCTCCCGTCCGACCGAATTTCAGGTTAAGCTCTCTATACCGAACGCACTCCTTGAAGGCGCAAACTACTTGGTGCTGAGACACATTCTCCACTGTGTGATGCAAGGTGGTCCACCTCTGGATGTAATCCCTCAATGTTTCATTCGGTTTCTGTATGCAATGTTGTAGTTCCACCAACCCTGCAGGTCGTTTGCATGTGCCCTCAAATGTCCTGACAAACACTCGGGCCAACTCTTCCCAACTGAAAATACTGCCTAGAGTCAACTGATTCAGCCATGCTCTGGCCGAACCCTCTAACATCAGGGGAAGATGCTTTATGGCTACCTCATCATTACCACCACTGATCTGTACAACCACTCGGTAATCCTCCAGCCAAGTGTCAGGCTTCGACTCATCGGTGAACTTGCTAACTCCTGTTGCCAACCTGAAATTGGGAGGAATCTCAGCGGCTCTGATAGCCCTGCTGAAACACTCAGGTCTGGAGACATGAACTCTGCTGCCAGCTGGGCGGTCTCTGTCGAGTCCTTCTCTATGTGCTCTGTTCTTGTCGACCAGACCTTGAATGAGGATCGACCTTGCATCAAACCCTGGCTCTCTTGGGTCGACTGGGACCCTCCGTTCATCGCTGTACGGGTGTCTGTCATCATATTGCCGGGGCACATATGATCCGCTCCTCGGAGGGGGCGTAGGCACTCGACAGCGGTCATCACGGCCAAGTCGATGATCATACTGCTCGTGATTCCGACCCAAATACTGCCCTTGGAGATGCCCACGTCCCTCACGCCGCGGGGGCGATCTTGGGTTATGAGCCAACTGTACTGTGTCAGCCACCACAAATCTGATGTGGATCCTGTTGCGAGACTGAGAAACAGCTGTGTTTTGCTCTCCTGCTGCCCGGAGCAGTGCGGATATCTGCATCAAACCTCTTCCAGCCTTCGATTGGGACGGCTGAATCGAGTCTGCTATTCGGGCCGCAGCTATAAGATTCTGAATCGGAGTGCGGTATACCTGAGGTCAAGGAAGGAACAACTATCGTTGTCGACTGGATTCGGGAATCTGTTGTCAGGCGCGCTCGTCGAGTGAACGTTGAAGGTTCTCCAGCCATGCGCACTTAGCCAAAGTGGCCAGGCGCGCAACCTCCAAGGCTCGGACCTCGGTGGTCTCCCTGACGATGGGAGTGTGGAGGGCCTCCACGTTGCGGCGGTGCAGCTCCTCCCTCTGCTATGAAGTGAGGGCTTCATGATGATATTCCTCATGAACACGCGATGGATCACCACTGCCTTCGCCGTCGTCACCTTGACGGAAACCAGGCGGGCTGCACGGCGTGTCGACCATCAGGACTTTTGATGCGGGGATGCTACTGTCGCACTTGGACAGGGTCTCGACGGAGCCAGTCGACAGGCCGAATAGCCCGTAGAGAGATACGTTGGGCTCGATTGCCATGACTTAAGGGGTGGCCGACTGACGGGCCACCGCATGCTTCACCCACCGCTGAAGCCGCGACCGACCAGATCGCTTGTGGTGATGAGCAGCGAGAAGCGAAGACATTGCGGGAGCTGGCCGATAATGAGTCGACGGCTGCCATAGAAGAATGTTGCGGACGCATACGTGAAAATGCGTCGCCACGTAGACGGGGAGTGCCTCGACATCGAGGGGAGCCTCCTGGAGCCAGGCGGAGTCATCGGTGACAAAAAAGAGCGCGCCAAGACGGATCTCGCGGCCCTCAGCCAATCCACCACCGGAAACCATGATGATGGGAATCGGAAGAATCGCAACCTCACCAGAAAGTCGCTAAGACACCTGCCCCACGGTGGGCGCCAACTGTCGTGGTTCTAAGTCTGACAGTAGAATAGGCGGTACATAGGAGGAGGCAAGATCCTAGCTACGATGAGGTTGTACATGCAAGGATTACGAGTTCAGGCCCTTCTCAGAAGTAAAAGCCCTACGTCTCGGTGCCCGGAGGCAGTCAACTGGATTATGTGTAAAATTACAGGGGGTGCGAACCCTTGTGCAAGTGGAGGGGGGTGGCTTATATAGAGTGCGCCAAGACCCCAGCCAGCCCATGTTACAAGAGGTTCAATGAACATAAAGGGGAGACGTTACTGGTAACCCCAACAATAAACACGTATAAATGATCATTAAGACTACAGAGTGAACGCCTGACCGTTGCCATCCTGAGTAACTTTAGATCTTCTATACTCCGAGTGATTTCTGATGTGTTCGAGTGAGTATATCCTGGTCGAATGGAATTGGGTTATCGGAGTGAAATGCTTCTGGTCGAGTGGGTTGCACTCTGAGGTGATTTCAGTCGGTGAATATTGTCATTCTTTGAATGCCTTTGACTATAGGGCAGTGTCCCTAGGAAGGGTGTCTAGGTCAGGCCTATTACCCTACCCTAGGTACATGTCATCGTGAGCTGTCGAACCTGTACAACATCACACTTCTGTTCCCTTTGCCACATGATATATGTTGTTAGGCTCAAGGCGAGTCTATCATCCTTGTGGTAGCCCGACCTCTTTCTCGTTCTAGTGATGCCGACCACAAACTGGATTATCTCATAATCCTTGTTGCATGGCCATGCTTATCCTGGTCGGATCACACGAGGGGCCCAAAGCATATCTCTCCTGATCGAAGCGGCAAATCCCATCTTGCTCGACCATGTCTCGCAGCATGGGTATGGACAAGCCCGAAACCTACCTTTGTAACTACCCAGTCATGGAGTAGCGTTTGGTTGGCCCAAAGTAGGAATGTCACCATCCCAAGTACATGCGCCAGGTCAGGTCTTAGGACATAGAACGTATGTTGTACTAGAGACTCAGAGATGACATATCGCTGGGTCTCATAGTTGTGTCTGTCCAACTTGGACCATATCTCAACTCGGATCCGACTACGTCAAACCCGGCCAGATCCTTCCGAGTCCATATTATCCGGTTAGCATCTAATGCTCCATGGCTAGTGAGACGAAGCCACGGACTGTGGCATATGCTAGTCTAGTCGGCTGCGTGTCCACACAGCCCTTTCGACTAGGGACCTTTTAGGACAGCTATCATACAATGCATAGTCCCACAAACAAGTCATGTACTTGTTGATACACATCATTGATAATGTCCAAGGACTATCTTTATTCATAAACACATAGGAAATATCATCATAGATGATTTCCTCTAGGGCATATCTCCAACAGAAGATAACACCACTCCACGTGGTCATACGCCTTCATCATGTGTGGCTTGAGTGCTCAGAAACTATTTTTTTTGGATTTGTTTCTCTTCATAACATGTAAGCATTCATACGCACTTATGATGTTATCAGTAATCAATCTACCAGGGACAAAAGAAGATTGTTCTTCAGAGATAATTTTAGGGAGGCAAATCTTTAACCTGGTGGCCACCACTTTTGATGTGATTTTGTAAAGGACATTGCATAGACCGTTCAGACGAAAATAGGTAAGAAACGTGGGGTTCAATACCTTTGGGATCAAAACAAGTAACATGTCATTGCTACTCTCCGCACTTTCTTCCCCCCTCACAATCCTTAACACCACATTAGTGCATCGGATCCAATGAAAATCTTTTGTGACAACAGTGGAGCAATTGCCTTGGCGAAGGAATCCAGGTTTCACAAGAGAACCAAACACATAAAGAGACGCTTCAACTCCATTCGTGAGCAAGTCAAGGATGGAGACATAGAAATTTATATGATATCTGAATGTGGCAGACCTGTTGACTAAGCCTCTTCCACAAGCAAAACATGATCAACACCAAGACAACATGGGTGTTAGACTCATTACAATGTAATCTGGATTATTGACTCTAGTGCAAGTGGGATACTGAAGGAAATATGCCCTAGAGGCAATAATAAAGTTGTCATTTTATATTTCATTATTCATGATAAAGGTTTATTATTCATGCTAGAATTGTATTGATCGGAAACCTTAAAACATGTGTGAATACATAAACAAACACCATGTCCCTAGTGAGCCTCTACTAGACTAGCTCGTTGATCAAAGATGGTTAAGGTTTCTTAACCATTGACATGAGTTGTCATTTGATAACGGGATCACATCATTTGGAGAATGATGTGATGGACAAGACCCATTCGTTAGCTTAGCACAATGATCGTTCAGTTTTATTGCTATTGCTTTCTTCATGTCAAATACATATTCCTTTGACTATGAGATTATGCAACTCCAGGATACCGGAGGAATGCCTTGTACGTTATCGAACATCACAACATAACTGGGTTATTATAAAGATGCTCTATAGGTATCTCGGAAGGTGTTTGTTGAGTTGGCATAGATCAAGACTAGGATTTGTCACTCCGAGTATCGGAGAGGTATCTCTGGGCCCTCTCAGTAATACACATCATAAGCTTGCAAGCAAACAACTAATGAGTTAGTCACGAGTTGATGTATTACGGAACGAGTAAAGAGACTTGCCGGTAACGAGATTGAACTAGTTATGAAGATACCGACGATCGAACCTCTGGCAAGTAACATACCGACGGACAAAGGGAATGTAGCGACCCGACCTCAGACGGTCAAGCCTCTGTGTATCCGTGCCATCCCTGGATCAGTATGCTGGCACACACAGTACATCAATGTATATATCAAAGTGCAATCACATGTATAAATAACGTAAAACTGATATATACCTCATAAGTCACAGCGGAAACAAATAGTCGGGTGTGGAGTCCCATCAACGCCATCGGCAAGTTGAGTGTAGACCGTAACCCTGCACTGCACTCTTACTCGTGGAGGAAATATCTGCAACATGATACGTTGCAGCCGTGTAGGTCAAGACATTGAATGTACCGCAAGATCACAATAAGAGAAAACAGATGATAAACTATACTATATGCGGTATGGCTTTGTGGCTCAGATCTGAGTTTTGTTTGCGTAAAAGCTGATTTATTTTCCCTACATCAAAGGAATAACTAGAGTCTGTACTATGGAGTTTTCTATCATGACATGGTTCCGCCAACCGATGTCTCATAGCCCAATTCAGCATAAGTTGCCCACAATTAAGTTATCAGTCCTGTGTTGAGAGTTCCGAGATAGATCCAAGTCCAGATGCTCAAATTGTCCGTAACCGGGGACACGGCTAATCGATTAGGTTTTAACCCTCTGCAGAGGTTTGTACACTTTACCCACAAGATTCGATCGCTCTCTTTACGTTCTCGCACTTCAGGGTGTTTGAGAACAAGATGACCGAAACATGGTCTTCCGAAGAGTTCCTCTGACCACCGTCCGTACTCAACCCATCCTACCGTAGTTCTACATCTGCTAGTACCGCCCTAGCAGAGTCACAACTAAGTTCAACCAAGCCGAGCCCATAATGACTTGCGGTTGCACAGTAAGCTTCGGGCATGAAGTATTCTTCCGTCTCTTTGAGTCTGGGTGAAGCTTTCGCAAGATGTCATGGCGCTTCTCCATGCATCCTGCCAACCACTGGTTTCTCCAGGTGCCCGTCAACAAATCCTTCACCCAGAGTGTGTATTGAATTTCTGTCTTGAGTCTTGAAGTCTTGAGGCCTTGAAGATGCAGTCCTTGCAGATTCCATCATGGAGTTGTCGTCATTGGCGTAGATCCTCCATTCTCACACCACTCCGAGCACTCATACCAACCCGTCTACTATAGCGTAGCATTAAAATAAATAACGTCCCGGGCTTGGTAACAGGGTGATGGGTTCCTGCCTCATGCATACTACTCAACTACAAGGATTCAATATCACTACTGGAGGGATTGTTGCAAGGGTGCCACTAAATGCAATAAAAACATAGGTATGAAAGCATGGTCAAAGTGAACTTGCCTTGTTGACGATCTTCGAAAACTAGGGATTCGTAGTAGCAAGCTTCGCACTCCGGAAAATTCTACCGAGACAAACAAATAATCACAATAAGCACTTAGCATAGGACCACATAACACAATAGCATAGCAATAGAAACATAACACATCAAAACAACCAAATCAAAACCCAAATGGAAAACTCAAAGAAAATCAACTCAAGTTTCCTACTTCAAACAACAACTAAAACTAGTTTTATATAACAAATTTTTTTCTAACATAACCTAATCATGGTTTTAGGTTAACTTAATAGAAAAGGATGCATTAAGCAACTAGGAGCAAAAGAATCAATTAAAAATCTATTATGAAACTCCTATTAGGCCAAATTCAATTTCTATTAAGAAAAATAAAATAAAACTTTTATTTATTATAAATAAAAGTTCATCCATTAAAGTGACATAAACTATCCTAGAATAATCAATCACATGTTAAAAATATATTTATTTACTAATTAAAATAATAGAAAAACAGTAGCTAGTGAATTTATTAGGATTAATAAGATTCTTCTTAAAACTATTTATTTATTAATCCTAAAATACCCAAATTAATTTTTATGGTTTGGCAATGTCAAAATAAAGTTGGGACAAAAGAATCATCCAAAAATAATTTTTCTAACTCAAGTTATAGCAGATTTACTATTCTGACTAAAACTAAAATAGAGCACTTTTATTTAATTTTAAGATAGCTAAATATATATTCTACAGAAACTATAGAAAATTTTCAACCCAACAAAAAAGAATCACCTAAAAATAATAAACAGAATAAAACATATGAATTTTTCAAAACAGGAACTATTCGATAAAAGCAGAAAACAAAAATAAAAGAAAAAGGGCCTAATGGGCCTAAACTACGACGTATCGTAATATAACCTAAACGGGCCTAGGGTTAAACTAAACGGGCGGGCTAATAAATAAAACCTAACTAAATAAAGCGTAAACTAAACCGGCCGAACAAGGCGGTTTTTATAAAAAATACCCTTCGGGTTCTAATCTACACCGTCCATCACGCATCGGACGGGGGAGGGGGTTCCGGTGGCTTACCGGACCTCGGCGGCGGCGGCGGCGGCGGCGACGAGTGCGGCGAGGGCTCCGGTCGTCGGGGAGGTCGGGGGAGTAGCCGGGCGGGTGCGGACGAGGTCGGGGAAGCTTTCGGTGGAGTCGGGGGAGAACGGGGGTGGCTAGGGCGGCGACGGCGACGAGAATGGCGGCGGCGGGGGACTCGGGCTCCGGCGAGCTCGTCTGGGGAGAGGGGTCCGCGAGGTGCTAGGGGGAATGGGGTGCGGGCGTCGACTTAAATAGGCGGGGGGGCTCGGCCTGCAAGGGGGGCGTCGGAGGATCGGGATCCGGATCTCTGAGATCCGCGATCCAGCAGCGGCGACAGCGTGGCATGGGGCGGGGTTGACGATGGGGCGGGTCCCGCTGTCGATGAGAGAGAGGGTGGGGAGCGGCGGGTGGCCGGGCGAAAGGGTTTGAGCGAGGGGCGAGGTGAGGCCGGTCTTTGGGCGGGCTCGGTGGCCCTGGTGGGTCACTGGCTGCGCTGGGCTGCATGGTGGCCGGGCGGCTGGCTGGGCAGGGGGCTGGCTGGCGCACTGGGGGGTTCTCTTTTTGAATTTATTTTTAATTAAAACAAAAACAGAGAATAACTTAATAAATATAAATATTTTATATAGGACATATATATACCAAAATGATCAGAGGAATATTCCCTATCATTTGAACATTTTTCCAAAGGCAAAATCCAAACTTTATAAAATTCCATTTTCCAATATTCAAATAAAACCCAAATTTGAATTCAAAACTTTTGGCATTGTTTCCTCGATATTTTGGAGTGTCATGTTTACTCCTCTCATACTTTTGATCAAGTATTTATCAGACATAGTTTTTGAAATGATTCCCACTTGCCAAAGTTTGAATTCAAATTCAAAACTCAAAATCCTCTGAAACTCCAAATGGCATTTTCAAATGACTTTCAATTTGATACTTTTTAACTTCCAACTCATATTTCATATAATTGAAGAAGTCATCTTATCTTCCCTCATGAAAATCATTGAGTTGCATAAAGCTTTGAATTTGAAGTATTCCCAAATGAAATTCAAATCTTTTCAAAACTCTTTTCATTCCAAATGGAAGAAGTCATGTCATCTTCACTCTAGGTTTTGGTGTTGGAATGAATTTGAATTCATTGAGATCCAAAAGGTAAAGGAGAAAGTTTTGGCAAAGTCATTTCATTCCCTCTCATTCAACTTTCAAAAGTTTCAAATTTCACTCAGTTTCACTCAATCAATCAAACCAACAATCAGACAACAAGCATAGTTATTTATTTAATATAACATTCCAAAATTTAGAATTTTGGGATGTTAGCGTAAAAGCTGATTTATTTTCCCTACATCAAAGGAATAACTAGAGTCTGTACTATGGAGTTTCCTATCATGACATGGTTCCGCCAACCGATGTCTCATAGCCCAATTCAGCATAAGTTGCCCACAATTAAGTTATCAGTCCTGTGTTGAGACTTCCGAGATAGATCCAAGTCTAGATGCTCAAATTGTCCGTAACCGGGGACACGGCTAATCGATTAGGTTTTAACCCTCTGCAGAGGTTTGTACACTTTACCCACAAGATTCGATCCTCTCTTTACGTTCTCGCACTTGAGGTGTTTGAGAACAAGATGACCAAACATGGTCTTCCAAGAGTTCCTCGACCACCGTCCGGTACTCAACCCATCCTACCGTATTTCTACATCTGCTAGTACCGCCCCTAGCCAGAGTCACAACTAAGGTCAACCAAGCGAGCCCATAATGACTTGCGGTTGCAGGTAAGCTTCGGGCATGAAGTATTCTTCCGTCTCTTTGAGTCCGGGTGAAGCTTTCCGCAAGATGTCATGGCGCTTCTCAATGCATCCCGCCAACCACTGGTTTCTCCAGGTGCCCGTCAACAAATCCTTCACCCAAGAGTGTGTATTGAATTTCTGTATTGAGTCTTGAAGTCTTGAGGCCTTGAAGATGCAGTCCTTGCAGATTCCATCATGGAGTTGTCGTCATTGGCGTAGATCCTCCATTCTCACACCACTCCCGAGCACTCATACCAACCCGTCTACTATAGCGTAGCATTAAAATAAATAACGCCCGGGCTTGGTAACAGGTGATGGGTTCCTACCTCATGCATACTACTCAACTACAAGGATTCAATATCACTCTGGAGGGATTGTTGCAAGGGTGCCACTAAATGCAATAAAAACATAGGTATGAAAGCATGGTCAAAGTGAACTTGCCTTGTTGACGATCTTGAAAACTAGGGATTCAGAGTAGCAAGCTTCAGACTCAGGAAAATTCTACCGAGACAAACAAATAATCACAATAAGCACTTAGCATAGGACCACATAACACAATAGCATAGCAATAGCAACATAACACATCAAAACAACCAAATCAAAACCCAAATGGAAAACTCAAAGAAAATCAACTCAAGTTTCCTACTTCAAACAACAACTAAAACTAGTTTTATATAACAAATTTTTTTTCTAACATAACCTAATCATGGTTTTAGGTTAACTTAATAGAAAAGGATGCATTAAGCAACTAGGAGCAAAAGAATCAATTAAAAATCTATTATGAAACTCCTATTAGGCCAAATTCGATTTCTATTAAGAAAATAAAATAAAACTTTTATTTATTATAAATAAAAGTTCATCCAATAAAGTGACAGAAACTATCCTAGAATAATCAATCACATGTTAAAAATAAATTTATTTACTAATTAAAATAATAGAAAAATAGTAGCTAGTTAATTAATTAGGATTAATAAGATTCTGCTTAAAACTATTTATTTATTAATCCTAAAATACCCAAATTACTTTTTATGGTTTGGCAATGTCAAAATAAAGTTGGGACAAAAGAATCATCCAAAATAATTTTTCTAACTCAAGTTATAGCAGATTTACTATTCTGACTAAAACTAAATTAAAGAAATTTTAGTTAATTTTAACATAGCTAAATATATATTCTACAGAAACTATAGAAAATTTGCAACCCAACAAAAAAAGAATCACCTAAAAATAATAAACATAATAAAAGATATGAATTTTTCAAAACAGGAACTATTCTGATAAAACAGAAAACAAAAATAAAAGAAAAAGGGCCTAATGGGCCTAAACTACGCACTGTGCGTAATATAACCTAAACGGGCCTAGGGTTAAACTAAAACGGGCCGGGCTAATAAATAAAAACCTAACTAAATAAACCGTAAACTAAACCGGCCGAACCAGGCGGTTTTTTATAAAAAGAAATACCCCTTCGGGGTTCTAATCTACACCGTCCATCACGCATCGGACGGGGGAGGGGGTTCCGGTGGCTTACCGGACCTCGGCGGCGGCGGCGGCGGCGACGACGAGTGCGGCGAGGGCTCCGGTCGTCGGGAGGTCGGGAGTAGCCAGGGAAAGTGACGAGGTCGGGAAGCTTTCGGTGGAGTCGGGGAGAACGGGGGTGGCTAGGGCGGCGACGGCGACGAGAATGGCGGCGGGGACTCTGGCTCCAGCGAGCTCGTCTGCGAGGGGAGAGGTGTCCGCGAGGTACTAGGGGGAGGAATGGGGTGGGCGCCGACTTAAATAGGCGGGGGGGGCTCGGCCTGCAACGGGGGGCGATCGGAGGGATCGGCATCCGGATCTCATGAGATCCGCGATCCAAGGGACGGCGTGGCGTGGGCGGGGTTGACGATGGGGCGGTCTCGCTGTCGGTGAGAGAGGGAGGGTGGGGAGCGGCGGGTGGCCGGGACGAAAGGGTTTCAAGCGAGGGGCGAGGTGAGGCGGTCCGGGTCGGCTCGGTGGCCCTAGTGGGTCACTGGTTGCGCCTGGCATTTGTGGTGGCCGGAGCTGGCTGGGCCAGGGGGCCTGGCTGGCGCCTGGGGGGGGGGGTTTCTCTTTTTTGAATTTATTTTTTTAATTAAAACAAAAACAGAGAATAACTTAATAAATATAAATATTTTATATAGGACATATATATATACCAAAATGATCAGAGGAATATTCCCTATCATTTGAACTTTTTTCCAAAAGCAAAATCCAAACTTTATAAAATTCCATTTTTCCAATATTCAAATAAAACCCAAATTTGAATTCAAAACTTTTTGGCATTGTTTCCTCTGATATTTTTGGAGTGTCATGTTTACTCCTCTCATACTTTTGATCAAGTATTTATCAGACATAGTTTTTGAAATGATTCCCACTTGCCAAAGTTTGAATTCAAATTCAAAACTCAAAATCCTCTGAAACTCCAAATGCATTTTCAAATGACTTTCAATTTGATACTTTTTAACTTCCAACTCATATTTCATATAATTGAAGAAGTCATCTTATCTTCCCTCATGAAAATCATTGAGTTGCATAAAGCTTTGAATTTGAAGTATTCCCAAATGAAATTCAAATCTTTTCATAACTCTTTTCATTCCAAATGGAAGAAGTCATGTCATCTTCACTCTAGGTTTTGGTGTTGGAATGAATTTGAATTCATTGAGATCCAAAAGGCAAAGGAGAAAGTTTTGGGAAAGTCATTTCATTCCCTCTCATTCAACTTTCAAAAGTTTCAAATTTCACTCAGTTTCACTCAATCAATCAAACCAACAATCAGACAACAAGCATAGTTATTTATTTAATATAACATTCCAAAATTTAGAATTTTGGGATGTTACAAACCTACCACACTTAAAATGAATCTCGTCCTCGAGATTCGAAGAGGCTAGCAAGAAAGGGTTAGGGGTTGGGGTCTTCTAACAAAAGTTCTGGTCAGAAAGGTCAGGGGTGCTACCACACTTAAAAGCAAGGTTACAGTTCCAATAAACTCAGATACTTCCTCTGGAGGGCTGACAATGTATGTCTCTTCACATATCTTACAATAGCTCCTTCATTAAAGCTCTTCTGTCAGAAGCATAGAGTTTTCCTCAGAATCTTGGGTCGGTTCGTCAAAGTTGAATTTTGTCCGAGACTGGATCTTCTTAGATGATAGGTCTGTGTCCATTCTAGACAACTATCGAAATACTCATGGTGGTCTACAATTTATGGTTTCTCCTGCAGAAAACGGGTCTGGGTTGAACCTCACCGTATACCCTACGATTGGCAACGGTTGCCTGTAAAGGGGTTCCATCGTCCTACCATTCTATGGTTTTATGGCTTATTGCGTCGACACTCTTCTAAGGTTTTCGAGGCTCTCTGATTTTCCATCAACATATGATAGTTCATGATAGAAGTCTTCGGTATGGGGGCCAATCCATCCCGTACTTGAATCATTACCACATACGTAAACAGTGAATCACATATTCTAACACTTGGGCATACTCACCAGCATTGCAGAATTTCTCTTGTTCTCGAACTGTTTTCGAGTAAATCCATGGTTTCTGCAGGCCAAACAAAACATCTATCGTTACTTCACCACTCTTAGGTTTTTGCGTAACCTCCTACGAAACGTATGCTGATTGGACTGCTGATTCCTCCAATTTATTCCTTTATCAAGGTTACATCAGTTCCTTTTCAAAATCCTGGGCCTGTGGGTTATGGCCTACTTCAACACTAGTGCAGCTTTAACTCATCCTTGGAGTAACTCTCTTGTTACACCTCCTTTAAATCCAGTAGTACTCTGTTTCTTCATACCATCATATCAAAAGCAAAACTCCAACTTATTTTGTCCAGCTTCCTTCTATGAACCGTCATGGATAACATATTTCCTTTTTTTTTCATTTATCCTGTGGCTTTACAGAGTACTACGACACCAAAGAAAATGCACTAGTTTATCCATAAATCTCATTATTTTCATATCAATCTTTTATTACATCCTTAACCATTTTTCGGGAATCCAAATTCCAAAAGGTTTATTACAAATGCTGCCACCCACATGGTTCGGTATGGTCAGACATTACTTCCAACTTTATTCATCTTTCCTCCTTGAGGATTCTTCAGTCCCACTGGAATTGTGCGACATGTGCATTGAATTCTTCAATCTTCTGTTTCATCATGGTGGCCTTGAGCTTCACCTCCATCATCTCTATATATGTACTTCGCTTAGGTATTCCTGAGTATAACGGAGTCTTGCTTCAAGTATTTCTCCGATCTAGCGTATGGCTTCCATGGCTGCTTCACGAACAGCATCGAAGAAAGTTGCTTGTGGTACACGTGAAATGAAAAAGTACTGCCCCATCATTTTTGGGCAAACTCCTTTCAAATGGTGGAGGTGTACCTCCACATACCAAAGTTCCACTCCCTTATGCATGAAGGGGTAGCCTTTGTAGACTGCATCTCCTTCAAGGTGAATATGCTTCATCATGTCCTTCAGGATCTTCGGGTAATCATGATCACTTGTCAGGGTCATGATGGTTTCCGGACCTTTAAGGAAAGACTCGTAAAGGGTCGTCATCTGCAGTTGTGAAACAGAAATGATGCTCAGAATTAAGGTACTTATCTCCTGGGGCATACATTCATATCATCCAAACAGAACTTCAAACTCAATTTCCAATTTCCTGTTTATGCATCACAACTCACTTTCTTCCATGTTCGTCCAGAATATTAATTTCCAAGATAAAATATAACAACTCCTTATAGCTTTTCAGCATGTGACATTACAACTTTATTGAGTCCTGAACTATTACAATCTCAACTCATCGAGCTCATGAAAATGAAATTGCTTTCTGCTACTATTATTATCCATATCAAAATTCCAACTACTCAACTCCAGCTTTCATCTTCTCGGGACATTTAATAGCATAATGTCCTGCCTCCTTGCAGCGAAAACCAATGACTTCCGACATGTCCCGGGGCTTCTTTGTGATTATGCGAGCTCCTTGGATTCTTGGCTTCTTTTCTGGACATTTTCTAGCGTAATGACCTAAATCCTTGCATCTGTAACAAGTGATATGGCTTAGGTCCTTCTCTGCAAAAGTTGCGTTGTTCTCGGATTGTCTTCTCTTTCTCTTCTTGGATTTCTCTGTAATTATCAGTTTCTATTTCCCGAGGGTCAAACTTCACTTCTGCTGTCGGGAAATATCCCAGATACTCTTTTCTTTCCTTGGTGCAATACTGTGAAAAATGTCCTTCTTCTCCACATGAATAACAGGCATTGGAGTAAAATCTGTTGAGGCCTTCTCCATCAAGGTCTTCAACACTTTCATTCATCACTGGTTCTTTCGTAACTTCCCGGGGAGCTTCTTTCATTCCTTCTTTCTGTTCCTGAATAGTTTGTTGTACCATGGGGTAAATGTGACACTGAGTCGGGTAGTGGGTGGTTCCTTCACACAAGAAACAAGTCACCTGACTAGTTGGGCATTCCTCAGCTGGGTGTTCTTCCTCACAATGAGGGCATCCGTCCTTGTGTTCCTCCTGGGTGTGTCCTATTTCTCCGCAAATCTTGCAGGCACAAGGTCTCGGGTTATCATAGTGCTTCCGGATGAGTCGTGATCTCAACAGGGTCTTCTTGAATTCCTCCCAAGTTCTTGCTCCATTAAATCCCTGTATGGCTTGATGCATGTTCCACCAGGTTGCAGCACTTTCTGTAAAGTACTGAAGAGCGTATTGGACCTCATACTTCCTTGAAACCAAATTGTTCCCGAAGTGATTCTCCATGTTCTGCATCCATAGCTCTGCCTCCGGCTGAGTCTTCGGTCCAGAGAATATCAGTCCAACTTCATTCATCATCTATGGGGTTCAAGGGTTTTAGGGTGAGATGAGAGAGATGGGGAGGGATATACACACAATACAAACAATAGTTTTTGAAGAAACAAGTTTTACTTTGTGGCTGTCGAAAAACATCAAACAAATGATAGCTCACAAATCGTCGCATCAAACGTAAGTGTGTAACAGGGGTTTGGTCTTCTAAAGGTCAAATATTTCTTCAGGAACTTCAAATCTTCGGAGTCTTCAACTGTTGTAGCTTCTAATACATGGTGAAATCCTTTTTACTCTGAAGGGGTCATCAGTTCTCCGATATCAAATCCTTCTTGGAGCGTCTTCAGTTGATCCTCCGGGTGATCAAAAGATAAGGGGTATATTCTAACTATTTGAGGTGAGAGAGTCTATTTTATAAAATCAGAAAGGATGAGGGGTAAGAGTCTTTTTGAAAATAAAGTTTTTTTTTAGATATCCTGTCCAAGGGGCTTTCCGATTTCTAGGGTCACGTCCTACAGTCAACATGTGCTCTGATACCATATCTGTAGCGACCCGACCTCAGACGGTCAAGCCGCTGTGTATCCGTGCCATCCTCGGATCAGTATCTTTGGCACACACAAGTACATCAATGTATATATCAAAGTGCAATCACATGTATAAATAACATAAAACTGATATATACCTCATAAGTCACAGCGGAAACAAATAGTCGGGTGTGGAGTCCCATCAACGCCATCGGCAAGTTGAGTGTAGACCGTAACCTGCACTGCACTCTTACTGTGGAGGAAATATCTGCAACATGATACGTTGCAGCCGTGTAGGTCAGTACATTGAATGTACCGGCAAGATCACAATAAGAGAAAACGGATGATAAACTATACTATATGCAGTATGGCTTTGTGGCTCTGTATCTGAGTTTTGTTTGCGTAAAAGATGATTTATTTTCCCTACATCAAAGGAATAACTAGAGTCTGTACTATGGAGTTTTCTATCATGACATGGTTCCGCCAACCGATGTCTCATAGCCCAATTCAGCATAAGTTGCCCACAATTAAGTTATCAGTCCTGTGTTGAGAGTTCCGAGATAGATCCAAGTCCAGATGCTCAAATTGTCCGTAACCGGGGACACGGCTAATCGATTAGGTTTTAACCCTCTGCAGAGGTTTGTACACTTTACCCACAAGATTCGATCCCTCTCTTTACGTTCTCGCACTTCGTGGTGTTTGAGAACAAGATGACCAAACATGGTCTTCGAAGAGTTCCTCGACCCTTGTCCGTACTCAACCCATCCTACCGTAGTTCTACATCTGCTAGTACCGCCCCAGCCAGAGTCACAACTAAGGTCAACCAAGCGAGCCCATAATGACTTGCGGTTGCACAGGTAAGCTTCCGGGCATGATGTATTCTTCCGTCTCTTTGAGTCTGGGTGAAGCTTTCCGCAAGATGTCATGGCGCTTCTCCATGCATCCCGGCCAACCACTGGTTTCTCCAGGGTGCCCGTCAACCGTCCTTCACCCATTAGTGTGTATTGAATTTCTGTCTTGAGTCTTGAAGTCTTGAGGCCTTGAAGATGCAGTCCTTGCAGATTCCATCATGGAGTTGTCGTCATTGACGTAGATCCTCCATTCTCACACCACTCCCGAGCACTCATACCAAACCCGTCTACTATAGCGTAGCATTAAAATAAATAACGTCCCGGGCTTGGTAACAGGGTGATGGGTTCCTACCTCATGCATACTACTCAACTACAAGGATTCAATATCACTACTGGAGGGATTGTTGCAAGGGTGCCACTAAATGCAATAAAAACATAGGTATGAAAGCATGGTCAAAGTGAACTTGCCTTGTTGACGATCTTGAAAACTAGGGATTCAGAGTAGCAAGCTTCAGACTCGGAAAATTCTACCGAGACAAACAAATAATCACAATAAGCACTTAGCATAGGACCACATAACACAATAGCATAGCAATAGCAACATAACACATCAAAACAACCAAATCAAAACCCAAATGGAAAACTCAAAGAAAATCAACTCAAGTTTCCTACTTCAAACGACAACTAAAACTAGTTTTATATAACAATTTTTTTCTAACATAACCTAATCATGGTTTTAGGTTAACTTAATAGAAAAGGATGCATTAAGCAACTAGGAGCAAAAGAATCAATTAAAATCTATTATGAAACTCCTATTAGGCCAAATTCAATTTCTATTAAGAAAATAAAATAAAACTTTTATTTATTATAAATAAAAGTTCATCCATTAAAGTGACAGAAACTATCCTAGAATAATCAATCACATGTTAAAATAAATTTATTTACTAATTAAAATAATAGAAAAACAGTAGCTAGTTAATTAATTAGGATTAATAAGATTCTGCTTAAAACTATTTATTTATTAATCCTAAAATACCCAAATTAAATTTTATGGTTTGGCAATGTCAAAATAAAGTTGGGACAAAAAGAATCATCCAAAAATAATTTTTCTAACTCAAGTTATAGCAGATTTACTATTCTGACTAAAACTAAATTAAAGCAATTTTGATTAATTTTAACATAGCTAAATATATATTCTACAGAAACTATAGAAAATTTGCAACCCATCAAAAAAAGAATCACCTAAAAATAATAAACAGAATAAAAGATATGAATTTTTCAAAACAGGAACTATTCTGATAAAACAGAAAAAAAGGGGCCTAATGGGCCTAAACTACGCACTGTGCGTAATATAACCTAAACGGGCCTAGGGTTAAACTAAAACGGGCCGGGCTAATAAATAAAAACCTAACTAAATAAACCGTAAACTAAACGGGCCGAACCGGGCGGTTTTTTATTAAAAAAAATACCCCTTCGGGGTTCTAATCTACACCGTCCATCACGATCGGACGGGGAGGGGTTCAGTGGCTTACGGACCTCGGCGGCGGCGGCGACGAAAAGGGCGAGGGCTCCGGTCGTCGGGGAGGTCGGGGAGTAGCAGGCGGGTGCGGACGAGGTCGGGAAGCTTCGGTGGAGTCAGGCGAACGGGGTGGCTAGGGCGGCGACGGCGACGAGAATGGCGGCGGCGGGGACTCGGGCTCTGGCGAGCTCGTCAGAGGGGAGAGGGGTCCGCGAGGTGCTAGGGGGGAATGGGGTGCGGGCGTCGACTTAAATAGGCGGGGGCTCGGCCTGCAACGGGGCGATCGGAGGATCGGGATCCGGATCTCATGAGATCCGCGATCCATGGCGGCGACGGCGTGGCGTGTGAGGTTGACGATGGGGCGGGTCCGCTGTCGATGAGAGAGGGAGGGTGGGGAGCGGCGGGTGGCCGGGCGAAAGGGTTTGGGCGAGGGGCGAGGTGAGGGCGGTCTTTGGGCAGCTCGGTGGCCACAGTGGGCACGGTGTCAGGCTGCGCTGGGCTGCATGGGTGGTGTGTTGGCTGGGCAGGGGGCTGGCTGGCGCTGGGGGGGTTTCTCTTTTTTGAATTTATTTTTTTAATTAAAACAAAAACAGAGAATAACTTAATAAATATAAATATTTTATATAGGACATATATATACCAAAATGATCAGAGGAATATTCCCTATCATTTGAACATTTTTCCAAAGGCAAAATCCAAACTTTATAAAATTCCATTTCTCCAATATTCAAATAAAACCCAAATTTGAATTCAAAACTTTTTGGCATTGTTTCCTCTGATATTTTTGGAGTGTCATGTTTACTCCTCTCATACTTTTGATCAAGTATTTATCAGACATAGTTTTTGAAATGATTCCCACTTGCCAAAGTTTGAATTCAAATTCAAAACTCAAAATCCTCTGAAACTCCAAATGGCATTTTCAAATGACTTTCAATTTGATACTTTTTAACTTCCAACTCATATTTCATATAATTGAAGAAGTCATCTTATCTTCCCTCATGAAAATCATTGAGTTGCATAAAGCTTTGAATTTGAAGTATTCCCAAATGAAATTCAAATCTTTTCAAAACTCTTTTCATTCCAAATGGAAGAAGTCATGTCATCTTCACTCTAGGTTTTGGTGTTGGAATGAATTTGAATTCATTGAGATCCAAAAGGCAAAGGAGAAAGTTTTGGGAAAGTCATTTCATTCCCTCTCATTCAACTTTCAAAAGTTTCAAATTTCACTCAGTTTCACTCAATCAATCAAACCAACAATCAGACAACAAGCATAGTTATTTATTTAATATAACATTCCAAAATTTAGAATTTTGGGATGTTATAGGGAATTATGTATGTTGTCAAAATGGTTCGTCCGATAAAGATCTTCGTAGAATATGTAGGATCCAATATGGGCGCATCCAGGTTCCACTATTGCTTATTGACCGGAGAGATGTCTCGGTCAGGTCTACATAGTTCTCGAACCCGTAGGGTCCGCACGCTTAACGTTGATGACGATATAGTATTATATGAGTTATGTGATTTGGTGACCGAATGTTGTTTGGAGTCCCGGATGAGATCGCGGACATGATGAGGATCCCTAAATGGACGACAGGTAAATATTGATATATAGGACGATGGTATTCGGACACTGGAAGTGTTTCAGGGGGTACCAGGTACTTATAGGGCCACCGGAAGCGGTTCCGGGCACCCCCGACAAAAGATATGGGCCTTATGGGCCAAGAGGGGAAAGACACCAGCCACAAGGGGCTGGTGCACCCCCATATGGGCCGGCCTAGGAGGAGAAGGAAGGAGGGGAAGGGAAAGGAAAGAGTGGAATAGGATTTCCCCTTCCTTCCCTGTCTCCCCTCTTTCCTTACCCCTCCGACGAATAAGACAGGGGGGGCGCCACATGGGAGGACCCCAAGTAGGATTCAGCCTACCTGGGGTGCCTCCTGGCAGCCTCTCCTCTCCCTCCCACCTATATATATGTGGGGGGCGCCCTAGCACACCCCAGACAATTTTTTAGCCGTGTGTGGCGCCCCCCTCCACCATTTACACCATCGATCATATTTTTGTAGTGCTTAGGCGAAGCCCTGCGGAGATCACTTCACCATCACCGTCACCACGTCATCGTGCTGATGGAACTCATCAACTACCTCAACGACTTGCTGGATCAAGAAGGCGAGGGATGTCACCGAGCTAAACGTGTGCAGAACGCGGAGGTGCCATGCGTTCGGTACTTGATCGATTGAAGCGCGAAGAAGTTCAACTACATAACCGTGTTGTGAAATGCTTCCGCTTACGGTCTATGAGGATACGTAGAAACACTCTCCCCCTTGTTGCTATGCATCTCCATGGATAGATCATTGCGTGTGCGTATAATTTTTTTGTTTTCCATGCAACGATTCCCAACAGTGGCATCATGAGCCAATTCTATGCGTAGATGATGTGCACGAGTAGAACACAAAGAGTTGTGGGCGGTGACGGTCATACTGCTTACCACCAATGTCTTATTTTTATTCGGCGGTATTGTGGGATGAAGCGGCCCGGACCAACCTTACATGTCCACGCACATGAGACCAGTTCCCCGATAGACACAACTAGTTTTGCATAAAGGTGGCTGGCAGGTGTCTTTTTCTCCTACTTTAGATGAATCAAATTTGACTACAGCCGGTCCTTGTAGAAGGTTAAAACAGCAAACTTGATGAAACACCGTTGTTGTTTTTTGCGAAGGTAAGAACAGGTCTTGCTAGAAGCCCGTAGCAGCCACGTATAACTTGCAACAACAAAGTAGAGGACGTCTAACTTGTTTTTGCAGGGCATGTTGTGATATGATATGGTCAAGACATGATGTGATATACGTTATCGTATGAGATGATCATGTTTTGTAAGTTATCGGCAACCGGCAGAAGCCTTATAGTTGTCTCTTTATTGTATGAAATGCAAACGCCATGTAATTGCTTTACTTTATCGCTATACGTTAGCAATAGTTGTAGTAGCAATAGCTGGCGAGACGACCATGACACAGCGATGGAGATCAAGGTGTCGAGCCGGTGATGAAGGAGATCATGACGATGCTTCAGAGATGGAGATCAAAAGCACAATATGATGGCCATATCATGTCACATATTTTGATTGCATGTGATGTTTATCTTTTATGCATCTTATTTTGCTCAGTACGGCGGTAGCATTATAAGATGATCCCTTCACTAAATTTCAAGGCAAAAGTGTTTTCTCCCTGAGTATGCACCGTTGCTACACTTCGTTGTGTTGAGACATCACGTGATGATCGGGTGTGATAGACTCTACATTCACATACAACGGGTGCAAGACAGCTTTGCACATGTGGAATACTTGGGTTAAACATGACGAGCCTAGCATGTACCAACATGGCCTCAGAACACTGGAGACCGAAAGGACGAACGTGAATCATATAGTAGATATGATCAACATAGCGATGTTCACGATTGATGAATACCCCATCTCACGTGATGATCGGACATAGGTTAGTTGATTTGGATCATGTATCACTTAGATGACTTGAGGGATATCTATTTAAGTGGGAGATCTTAAGTAATTTGATTAATTGAACTTAATTTATCATGAACTTAGTGCTCATAGTATTTGCATGTCTATGTAGTAGATCAATGGCCCATGCTACCGTTCCCCTGAATTTTAATGTGTTCCTAGAGAAAGCTAAGTTGAAAGATGATAGTAGCAACTACACGGACTGGGTCGATAACTTGAGGATTATCCTCATTGCTGCACAGAAGAATTATGTCCTTGATGCACCGCTAGGTGAAAGGCCTGTTGCAGGAGCAGATGCTGATGTTTTGAACATCTGGCAAGGTCGATCTGATGACTACTGGATAGTTCAGTGTGCCATGCTTTACGGCTTAGAACTGGGACTTCGAAGATGTTTCGAATGTCATGGAGCATATGAGATGTTCCAAGAGTTGAAGTTAATATTTCAAGCAAATTCCCGGGTTGAGATATATGAAGTCTCCAACAAGTTCTATAGATGCAAAATGGAGGAGAATAGTTCTGTCAGTGAACATATACTCAAAATGTCTGGGTATCACAATCACTTAACTCAGTTGGGAGTTAATCTTCCAGTTGATAGTGCTATTGACAGAATTCTTCAATCACTGCCACCAACCTACAAAGGCTTCGTGATGAACTATAATATGCAAGGGATGGAAAAGACAATTCCCGAGCTCTTCACAATGCTCAAGGCTGCGAAGGTAAAATCAAGAAGGAGCATAAAGTGTTGATGGTTAACAAGACCATTAGTTTCAACAAAAAAGCAAGGGAAATAAGGGGAACTTCAAGAAGAATGGCAGAAAGTTGCCACTCCTGGAAAGAAGCCCAAAGCTGGACCCAAGCCTGTAACTAAGTGCTTCTACTGCAAAGGGACCGGACACTGGAAGCGGAACTGCCCCAAGTATTTGGCAAATAAGAAGGATGGCAAAGTGAACAAAGGTATATTTGATATACATGTTATTGAAGTGTACCTTACTAATGCTCGTAGTAGCGCCTGTGTTTTTGATATTGGTTTGGTTGCTCATATTTGTAACTCGAAACAGGAGCTACAGATTAAACAAAGATTGGCTAAGGACGAGGTGACGATGTCCGTCGGGAATGGTTCCAAGGTCGATGTGATCGCCATCGGCACGCTACCTCTACATCTACCTTCAGGATTATTTTTAGACCTGAATAATTGTTATTGGTGTCAGCGTTAAGCAGGAACATTATATGTGGATCTTGTTTAGTGCGAGACGGTTATTCATTTAAATCAGTGAATAATGGTTGTTCTATTTATATGAGTAATATCTTTTATGCTCACGCACCCTTGAAAAGTGGTCTTGTTTTGTTGAATCTCGATTGTAGTGATACACATATTCATAATATTGATGCCAAAAGATGCAAAATTGCCAATGATAGTGCAAAATATTTGTGGCACTGCCGTTTAGGTCATATTGGTGTAAAGCGCATGATGAAACTCCATGCAGATGGGCTTTTGGAATCAGTTGATTATGAATCATTTGATATTTGCAAACCATGCATGATGGGCAAGATGACTAAAACTCCGTCCTCTGGAACAATGGAGCGAGCCAATGACTTATTGGAAATAATGCATACCAATGTATGCAGTCCAATGAGTGTTGAGGGACGTGGCGGGTATCGTGATTTCCTGACTTTCACAGATGATTTGAGCAGATATGTGTATATCTACTTAATGAAACACAAGTCTGAAATGTTTGAAAAGTTCAAATAATTTCAGAGTGAAGTGGAGAATCATCGTAATAAGAAAATAATGTCTCTACGATCTAATCGTGGAGGCGAATATTTGAGTTTCACGTTTGGCCTTCATTTAAAACAATGTGGAATAGTTTCACAACTCACGCCACCTGGAACACCACAGCGTAATGGTGTGTCCAAACATCATAACCGTACTTTATTAGATATGGTGTGATCTATGATGTCTCTTACCGATTTACCACTATCGTTTTGGGGTAATGCATTAGAGACAGCTGCATTCACGTTAAATAGGGCACCATCTAAATCCGTTGAGATGACACCGTGTGAACTGTGGTTTGGCAAGAAACCTAAGTTGTCATTTATTAAAGTTTGGGGTTGCGACACTTATGTCAAAAGGCTTCAGCCTGATAAGCTCGAACCCAAATCGGCGAAGCGTGTCTCCATAGGATACACTAAGGAAACAATTGGGTACACTTTCTACCACAGATCCGAAGGCAAGATCTTTGTTTCCAAGAATGGAACCATTCTAGAGAAGGAGTTTTTCTCGAAAGAACTGACTGGGAGGAAAGTAGAACTTGATGACGTAGTCGTACCTTCTCTCGAATTGGAAAGTAGCACATCAGAGAAATCAGTTCCCGTGATGCCTACACCAACTAGAGAGGAAGCAAATGATAATGATCATGAAACTTCAGGTCAAGTTACTACTAAACCTCGTTGGTCAACCAGAGCACGATCCGCACCAGAGTGGTACGGTAATCCTGTTCTGGAAGTCATGTTATTAGACCAAGGCGAACCTATGAACTTTGAAGAAGCTATGATGAGCCCAGATTCCGACAGATGGCTTGAGGCCATGAAATCTGAGATAGGATCCATGTATGAGAACAGAGTGTGAACTTTGGTGGACTTGCTCCATGATCGGCAAGCCATAAAGAATAAATGGATCATAAAGAAGAAGACTGATGTTGATGGTAATGTTACTGTGTACAAAGCTTCACTTGTCGCAAAAGGTTTTCGACAACTTCAAGGGGTTGACTATGATGAGACTTTCTCATTTGTACCGATGCTTAAGTCCGTCCGAATCATGTTAACAATTGCCGCATTTTATGATTATGAAATCTGGCAAATGGACATCCAAACTGCATTCCTTAATGGATTTCTTAAAGAAGATTTGTATATGATGCAACTAGAAGGTTTTGTCGATCCTAAAGGTGCTAACAAAGTGTGCAAGCTCCAGTGATCCATCTATGGACTGGTGCAAGCATCTCGGAGTTGGAATATACGCTTTCATGAGGTGATCAAAGCATATGGTTTTATACAGACTTTTGGTGAAGCCTATATTTACAACAAAGTGAGTGGGAGCTCTGTAGCATTTCTAATATTATATGTAGATCACATATTACTGATTGAAAATGATATAGAATTTCTGGATAGCATAAAAGGATGTTTGAATAAGAGTTTTTCAATGAAAGACCTCGGTGAAGCTCCTTATATATTGGGCATCAAGATCTATGGAGATAGATCAAGATGCTTAATAGGACTTTCACAAAGCACATATCTTGACAAAGTTTTGAAGAAGTTCAAAATGAATTAGGCAAAGAAAGGGTTCTTGCCTATGTTACAAGGTGTGAAGTTTAGTCAGAATCAAAGCCCGACCACTGCAGAAGATAGAGATAAAATGAAAGTCATACCCTATGCCTCAGCCATAGGTTCTATCATGTATGCTATGTTGTGTATCAGACCTGATGTGTGCCTTGCCGTAAGTCTGGCAGGGAGGTACCAAAGTAATCCAGGAGTGGATCACTAGACAGCGGTCAAGAACATCCTGAAGTACCTGAAAAGGACCAAGGATATGTTTCTCGTTTATGGAGGTGACAAAGAGCTCGTCGTAAATGGTTACGTCGATGCTAACTTTGACACTGATCCAGATGACTCTACGTCACAAACCAGATACATATTTATATTGAATGGTGGAGTTGTCAGTTGGTGCAGTTCCAAGCAGAGCGTCGTGGCGGGATCTACCTATGAAGAGGAGTACGTAGCTGCTTCAGAAGCAGCAAATGAAGGAGTCTGGATGAAGGAGTTCATATCCGATCTGGGTGTAATACCTAGTGCATCGGATCCAATGAAAATCTTTTGTGACAAGTTTCACAAGAGAACCAAACACGTCAAGAGACGCTTCAACTCCATTTGTGAGCAAGTCAAGGATGGAGACATAGAAATTTGCATGATACATACGGATCTGAATGTGGCAGACATGTTGACTAAGCCTCTTCCAGAAGAAAAACATGATCAACACCAAGACAACATGGGTGTTAGACTCATTACAATGTAATCTGGATTATTGACTCTAGTGCAAGTAGGAGACTGAAGGAAATATGCCCTAGAGGCAATAATAAAGTTGTCATTTTATATTTCATTATTCATGATAAAGGTTTATTATTCATGCTAGAATTGTATTGATCGGAAACCTTAATACATGTGTGAATACATAAACAAACACCGTGTCCCTAGTGAGCCTCTACTAGACTAGCTCGTTGATCAAAGATGGTTAAGGATTCCCAACCATTGACATGAGTTGTCATTTGATAACAGGATAACATCATTAGGAGTATGATGTGATGGACAAGACCCATCCATTAGCTTAGCATAATGATCATTCAGTTTTATTGCAATTGCTTTCTTCATGTTAAATACATATTCCTTCGACTATGAGACTATGGAACTCCCGGATACCGGAGGAATGCCTTGTGTGCTACAAACGTCACAACGTAACTGGGTGATTATAAAGATGCTCTACAGGTATCTCCGAAGGTGTTTGTTGAGTTGGCATAGATTGAGATTAGGAATTGTCACTCCGAGTATCAGAGAGGTATCTCTGGGCCCTCTAGGCAATACACATGGGAGTGAAGGAAATATGCCCTAGTGGCAATAATAAAGTTGTTATTTATATTTCCTTATATCATGATAAATGTTTATTATTCATGCTAGAATTGTATTAATTGGAAACTTCGTACATGTGTAAATACATAGACAAACAGAGTGTCCCTAGTATGCCTCTACTAGACTAGCTCGTTAATCAAAGATGGTTAAGTTTCCTGACCATAGACATGTGTTTTCATTTGATGAACGGAATCAAATCATTAGAGAATGATGTGATAGACAAGACCCATCCGTTAGCTTAGCACTATGATCGTTTAGTTTATGGACAAGACCCATCCATTAACTCCCGAATACCGGAGGAACACTTTGTGTGATATCAAACATCACAACGTAACTAGGTGATTATAAAGATGCTCTACAGGTGTCTCCGATGGTGTTTGTTGAGTTGGCTGATGACCCACAAGTATAGGGGATCTATGGTAGTCCTTTCGATAAGTAAGAGTGTCGAACCCAACGAGGAGCAGAAGGAAATGATAAGCGGTTTTCAGCAAGGTATTCTCTGCAAGTACTGAAATAAGTGGTAACAGATAGTTTTGTGATAAGGTAAATTGTAACGAGCAACAAGTAACAAAAGTAAATAAGGTGCAGCAAAGTGGCCCAATCCTTTTTGTAGAAAAGGACAAGCCGGAACAAACTCTTATAATAGGAAAAGCGCTCCCGAGGACACATGGGAATATCGTCAAGCTAGTTTTCATCACGCTCATATGATTCGCGTTCGGTACTTTGATAGTCTGATATGTGGGTGGACCGGTGCTTGGGTGCTGTTCTTACTTGAACAAGCATCCCAATTATGATTAACCTCTATTGCAAGCATCCGCAACTACAACAAAAGTATTAAGGTAAACCTAACCATAGCATGAAACATATGGATCCAAATCTGAAAGTGCAACTATCCCTAGGTGGTTTTGGTAATTCATAACAACATATAGCTCATTGAGCTAATGCTATTCCAAGACAAATATTTCAGGAAATCTCAATGAATGGCATGGCATGGATGATGAAAGTGGATCCCTCAAAATATTAAGGACAAAGGATTGGCTCAAGCTCAAAAGCTTAAGACTCTACATTTTACATTTTAGTGATCCAAGATCACATTGAGTCTATAGGAAAATCCAATACTATCAAGGAGGGATGAGGTGTTGCTTAATGAGTTTCTTGCTCTCCAGTGCTTAGTGATATGCTCCAAAACCCTCCACTACTTTCTCACATCCACATATGACCTAAACCTAAAGTCAAACTCGGCCCTACCGATTCTTTCTATCCGGCGCCACCGAGTTCAATTGTCATAGCCACTGCCACAAACCCTAGGAAAATCGGTCTCACCGATAGGGATCTCGGTCTCACCGAGATGGGATTGGAATCTCTCTGTTTCCCTTCGTAACGTTTCGGTCTAACCGAAGTGAGCGAACGGTCCCACCGAGATTGCAATGTAAATTCTCTGTTTCCCTTTCGTAACATTTCGGTCTCACCGAAAAGAGCAAATCGGTCCCACCGAGTTTACCTGACCAACTCTCTCGTTAGCTAATTACCAAAATCGGTCTCACCCAGTTTGTGTAATCAGTCTCACCGAGATTACGTTATGCCCTAACCCTAACCATATCGGTCCTACCGAGTTGCATGTCAGTCCCACCGAAAACCCTAACGGTCACTAGGTTTACTAAATCGGTCTGACCGAGTTTTATGATTCGGTCCCACCGAGTTTGGTAAATTGTGTGTAACAATTAGATTTTGTGTGGAGGCTATATATACCCCTCCACCTCCTCTTCATTCGTGGAGAGAGCAATCAGAACAAACCTACACTTCCAACTTACCAGTTCTGAGAGAGAACCACCTACTCATGTGTTGAGGCCAAGATATTCCATTCCAACCATATGAATCTTAATCTCTAGCCTTTCCCAAGTTGCTTTCCACTCAAATCTTCTTTCCACCAAATCCAAATCATGTGAGAGAGAGTTGAGTGTTGGGGAGACTATCATTTGAAGCACAAGAGCAAGGAGTTCATCATCAACACACCATTTGTTACTTCTTGGAGAGTGGTGTCTCCTAGATTGGCTAGGTGTCACTTGGGAGCCTCCGACAAGATTTTGGAGTTGAACCAAGGAGTTTGTAAGGGCAAGGAGATCGCCTACTTCATGAAGATCTACCGCGAGTGAGGCAAGTCCTTCGTGGGCGACGGCCATGGTGGGATAGACAAGGTTGCTTCTTCGTGGAACCTTCGTGGGTGGAGCCCTCCGTGGACTCGCGCAACCGTTACCCTACATGGGTTGAAGTCTCCATCAACGTGGATGTACGATAGCACCACCTATCAGAACCACGACAAAAACATCCGTATCTCCAATTGCGTTTGAATCCTCCAAACCCTTCCCTTTACATTCTTGCAAGTTGCATGCTTTATTTTCCGCTGCCTATATACTCTTTGCATGCTTGCTTGAATTGCGTGATGATTGCTTGAATTGTTCAAAGTTAGCTAAAATCTGCCAAAGTCTAAAATTTGGAAAAGGTTAAGTTTTGAATTGGTCAAGTAGTCTAATCACCCCCCCTCTAGACATACTTCAAGGTCCTACAAAATCATCCCCTTACGAAGCAATGCATAAACTAGGGTTTAAGCTTCTGTCACTCTAGCAACCCATCATCTACTTATTACTTCCCAATGGCTTCCTCTAGGCCCAAATAATGGTGAAGTGTTATGTAGTCGACATTCACATAACACCACTAGAGGCTAGACAACATACATCTCATCAAAATAATGAACGAATACCAAATTCACATGACTACTAATAGCAAGACTTCTCCCATGTCCTCAGGAACAAACGTAACTACTCGCAAAGCATATTCATGTTCATAATCAGAGGGGTAATAATATGCATTAAGGATCTGAACATATGATCTTCCACCAAGTAAACCAACTAGCATCAACTACAAAGAGTAATCAACACTACTAGCAACCTACTAGCACCAATCCCAGACTTGGAGACAAGAATTGGGTACAAGAGATGAACTAGGGTTTGGAGATGAGATGGTGCTGGTGAAGATGTTGATGGAGATTGCCCTCTCCCGATGAGAGGAGCGTTGGTGATGATGATGACAATGATTTCCCCCTCCCGAAGGGAAGTGTCCCCGGCAGAACAGCTCTGCCGGAGCCCTAGATTGGTTCCGCCAAGGTTCCGCCTCGTGGCGGCGGAGTCTCGTCCCGAAAGGTTCCTCTGATTTTTTTCTTAACGGAAGACTTCATATAGGAGAAGATGGGCATCAGAGAGCCACCAGGGAGCCACAAGGTTCCTCCAGGGTTAATATCTTTTTGCAGAGGTCCTGCTTATTTTCCTGCAAGAGACAAAAAGGGATAAACTCGAACTTGGGTTTCTTTACCCTATTATGGAGAATTGACTTTTTGAACTCCACGTGCATGTCCCCAGGTTGAGGTAAGGGGGATTCATCTTCATCTGAGCTCATCTCCTCCTTCCCCTTGGGTTCATAGTCCTCTTCTTCCTCCGTGGTCCAACCATCGTGTTCCACGTCTTCACAGACCTTGGGATTTGCTAAGTAATCATCCACATAGCTTTCTCCTTCCGAATCCTGGGAAGACATGTTGATTTAATCTGCAACGGGATAGCTCGAAACAAAAACAGAGGATATTTGCGTGATACAGGGGTCAAAACCTTCGGGAGAATATATAATGAATTTTTACCGGCCAAAATACGTATCGTGCAAGAAAGCGGAGTCCGAAGGGCACACGGGGTGCTCACGACATAGGGGGGCGCGCCCAGGGGGGTAGGGCGTGCCCACCACCCTCGTGGGGCCCTCGTGTCCTTCCCGGACTGCCACTTATTTTTCTAATTTTCTAATTATTCCAAAACTGAGAAATATTGCCTTAAAAATTGTTTTGCAGTCGGTTTACTAACCGTACCACATACCTATTCTTTTTTGGAGTCTGAAACGGTCAGGAAACTGTCCCTTATGTATTCCTCCGGGGTTACGGTTTCAATAATATTGGTTTCAACGTTTATAGGATTACCTGAAATATAGTGTTTGATCCTTTGACCGTTTACCACCTTCGGATTTGTGCCTTCGAAGTTGTTGATTTTTATAGCACCGGAACGATAGACCTCCTCGATAACGTACGGACCTTCCAATTTAGAGAGAAGTTTTCCTGCAAAAAATCTTAAACGAGAGTTGTATAGCAATACATAATCACCTACATTAAACTCACACTTTTGTATCCTTTTGTCATGCCATCTTTTAAACTTTTCTTTAAACAACTTTGCATTTTCATAAGCTTGGGTTCTCCATTCATCAAGTGAGCTAATATCAAATAACCTTTTCTCACCGGCAAGCTTGAAATCATAGTTGAGCTCTTCAATAGCCCAATATGCCTTATGTTCTAGTTCGAGAGGTAAGTGACTTGCTTTTCTATAAACCATTTTATACGGACACATACCCATAGGATTCTTATATGCAGTTCTATAGGCCCATAATGCATCATCAAGTTTCTTGGACCAATTCTTTCTAGAACTATTAACAGTCTTTTGAAAAATTAATTTGAGCTCTCTATTGCTCAATTGTACTTGACCAATAGAATGCGGGTGATAAGGAGACGCAATTCTATGATTAACGTCATACTTAGCAAGCATTTTATGGAAAGCACCATGAAGAAAGTGTGAACCACCATCAGTCATTAAATATCTAGGGACTCCAAACCTCGGAAAAATAACTTCCTTAAGCATTTTAATAGAAGTGTTATCATCAGCACTACTAGTTGGAATAGCTTCTACCCACTTAGTAACGTAATCAACAACAACCAAAATATGTGTATATCCATTAGAGGCAGGAAAAGGTCCCATATAATCAAAGCCCCAAACATCAAATGGTTCAATAACAAGTGAATAATTCATAGGCACTTCTTGACATCTACTAATATTACCAATTCTTTGACATTCATCGCAAGAAAAAACAAACTTACGGGCATCTTTGAAGAGAGTGGGCCAATAAAAACCGGATTGCGATACCTTATGTGCAGTTCTGTCTCCAGCGTGGTGTCCTCCATAAGCTTCGGAGTGAAACTTGCGTAGGATCTATTCTTGTTCATGCTCAGGTACACAACGTATAATAACACCATCTACTCCTTTATAAAGATGTGGGTCATCCCAAAAGTAATGCCGCAAATCATAGAAAAACTTTTTCTTTTGTTGGTATGTGAAGTTAGGTGGTATAAATTTAGCAACAATATAATTAGCATAATCAGCATACCATGGAGTGCAATGAGAAGTGCTTATGACATTTAATTGTTCATCAGGAAAGCTATCATCAATAGGTAGTGGGTCATCAAGAACATTCTCTAACCTAGATAAGTTATCTGCAACGGGGTTCTCAGCTCCTTTTCTATCAAGAATATGCAAATCAAATTCTTGCAGCAAGAGAACCCATCTAATAAGTCTAGGCTTTGCATGTTTCTTTTCCATAAGATATTTAATAGCAGCATGATCAGTGTGAATAGTTACTTTAGAGTCAACAATATAGGGTCTGAATTTATCACAAGCAAATACAACTGCTAAAAGTTCCTTTTCAGTAGTAGCATAATTTCTTTGAGCATTGTCTAGAGTCTTACTAGCATAATGGATAACATTTAATTTCTTATCAACTCTTTGCCCTAGAACAACACCTATAGCATAATCACTAGCATCACACATAATTTCAAAGGGTAAATTCCAATCAGGTGGCTGAACAACAGGTGCAGGGACTAATGCTTTCTTAAGTATTTCAAATGCTTCTACACAATCATCATCAAAGACAAATGGTACATCTTTTTGTAATAAATTAGTAGAGGCCGAGAAATTTTTGAGAAGTCCTTAATGAACCTCCTATTAAATCCGGCGTGACCAAGGAAACTTCTTATACCTTTGATGTCCTTGGGACATGGCATCTTTTCAATAGCATCAACATTGGCTTTATCAACTTCAATACCTCTTTCAGAAACTTTGTGCCCCAAGACAATACCTTCATTAACCATAAAGTGGCACTTTTCCCAATTCAAGACAAGATTAGTTTCTTCACATCTCTGCAAAACTCGATCAAGATTGCTCAAGCAATCATCAAAAGAAGATCCATAGACGAAAAAGTCGTCCATGAAAACCTCACAAATCTTTTCACAAAAATCAGAGAATATAGCCATCATGCATCTTTGAAAGGTAGCAGGTGCATTACATAGACCAAAAGGCATACGTCTATAAGCAAAAGTACCAAAAGGGCATGTAAAAGTAGTCTTTAATTGATCTTTAGCTGACACAAGTATTTGAGAGAAACCAGAATAACCATCTAGAAAGCAATAATGTGTATGTTTGCACAATCTTTCTAGCATCTGATCAATAAAAGGTAAGGGGTAATGATCTTTCTTAGTAGATTTAATTAATTTGCGGAAATCAATTACCATCCTATAACCTGTGATAATTCTTTGAGGGATCAATTAATCTTTATCATTAGGGACAACAGTAATACCTCCCTTCTTAGGGACACAATGGACAGGACTTACCCACTGACTATCAGCAATGGGATAAATTATACCTGCCTCCAGAAGCTTGAGTATTTCTTTTCTTACCACTTCTTTAATTTTAGGATTCAAACATCGTTGAGGATCATGAACCGGTTTGGCATCCGCTTCCAAATTTATTTTATGTTGACATAGAGTGGGACTAATGCCCTTAAGATCATCAAGAGTATATCCAATAGCGGAACGGTGCTTCTTCAGAGTTTTCAATAATCTTTCTTCTTCATGCTCTGAAAGATTAGCACTAATAATAACAGGATATATTTTCTTTTCATCAAGATAAGCATATTTAAGATTACCAGGCAACGGTTTAAGCTCAAACACGGGATCACCCTTGGGTGGAGGAGGATCCCCCAGGATTTCAACAGGCAAATTGTGTTTCAGAATAGGTTCCTGTTTAAAGAATACTTCATCTATTTCCCTTCTTTCATTCATGAACATATCATTTTCATGGTCTAGCAAATATTGTTCTAAAGGATCACTAGGAGGTACAGCAATAGAAGCAAGACCAATAATTTCATCCTTACTAGGCAATTCTTCTTCACGATGTTGTTTACTAAATTTAGAGAAATTAAACTCATGAACCATATCATCCAAGCCAATAGTAACAACATCCTTTTTGAAGTCTATCTTAGCATTAACAGTATTCAAGAAGGGTCTACCAAATATAATGGGACAAAAGCTATCTTGTGGAGAACCAATAACAAGAAAATTAGCGGGATATTTGGTTTTACCACACAAGACTTCAACATCTCTAACAATTCCCATTGCAGAAATAGTATCTCTATTGGCAAGCTTAATTGTAATATCAATATCTTCTAACTCAGCAGGTGCAATATCATGCATAATTTCTTTGTATAAGTCAATGGGTATTACACTAGCACTAGCGCCCATATCACATAAGCCATGATAACAATGATCTCCTATTTTAACAGAAATAACAGGCACGCCTACCACAGGTCTATGTTTATCTTTAGCACACGGTTTAGCAATTCTAGCAGATTCACCACAGAATTGAATAACATGCCCATCAATATTATCAGACAAAAGATCTTTAACAATAGCAATATTAGATTCTACTTTGACTTGCTCAGGAGGTGTATGAGTTCTAATATTGCTTTTACGAACAACAATTGAAGCTTTAGCATGATCCTTTACTCTAACGGGGAAAGGTGGTTTCTCAACATAAGAAGTAGGAACAATAGGATCATTATAAGTGACAGTCTTTTCTTCAACTTTAATCGGTGCAGCTACTTTTACTTCTATGGGAGGATGATATTTAAACCACTTCTCCTTGGGGAGATCAACATAAGTAGCAAAAGATTCACAGAAAGAAGCTACTATCTCAGAGTCAAGTCCATAATTAGTGCTAAACTTACGGAAAATATCGGTATCCATAAAAGATTTAACACAATCAAACTTAGGTGTCATACCTGACTCCTTACCTTCGTCAAGGTCCCAATCTTCAGAGTTGCGTTTAATTCTATCCAATAAATTCCATTTGAATTCAATAGCCTTCATCATAAAAGAGCCAGCACAAGAAGTATCGAGCATGGTGCGATTGTTATCAGAAAGCCGAGCATAAAAACTTTGAATAATGATTTCTCTTGGGAGCTCATGATTGGGGCATGAATATAACATTGATTTAAGCCTCCCCCGAGCTTGAGCGATGCTTTCTCCGTCGCTAGGCCAAAAATTATATATATAATTGCGATCACGATGAACAAGATGCATAGGATAATACTTTTGATGAAATTCCAATTTCAATCTTTTATAGTTCCATGATCTCATATCATCACATACCTATACCATATCAATACGTCTCCCTTAAAAGATAAAGGGAAAGCCTTCTTCTTAACAACATCATCGGGTATACCTGCAAGCTTAAATAATCCACAAATTTCATCTACATATATTAAATGCTCATCAGGATGCTTTGTTCCATCTCCTGTAAAAGGATTAGCTAGCAGTTTTTCCATCATACCCGAAGGAATTTCAAAAGGAGTTTCATTTTCAATAGGTTCAGTAGGTTGAGGAGCAACTCTTTTCTCTACTGGACGGGGTGAAGATACCCCGAACAAGCCCCTCAGAGAATTAGTTTCCATAGTAACAAGTGACAGTAAATTTCAGCACACTATATAAATTTTTTCTTACCAAATTCCACCTACCAAAGGCGCTACACTCCCCGGCAACGGCGCCAAAAAAGAGTCTTGATGACCCACAAGTATAGGGGATCGATCGTAGTCCTTTCGATAAGTAACAGTGTCGAACCCAACGAGGAGCAGAAGGAAATGATAAGCGGTTTTCAGCAAGGTATTCTCTGCAAGTACTGAAATAAGTGGTAACAGATAGTTTTGTGATAAGGTAAATTGTAACGAGCAACAAGTAAAAAAAGTAAATAAGGTGCAGCAAGGTGGCCCAATCCTTTTTGTAGCAAAGGACAAGCGGAACAAACTCTTATAATAGGAAAAGCGCCCCGAGGACACATGGGAATATCGTCAAGCTAGTTTTCATCACGCTCATATGATTCGCGTTCGGTACTTTGATAATTTGATATGTGGGTGGACCGGTGCTTGGGTGCTATTCTTACTTGAACAAGCATCCCACTTATGATTAACCTCTATTGCAAGCATCCACAACTACAATAAAAGTATTAAGGTAAACCTAACCATAGCATGAAACATATGGATCCAAATCAGCCCCTTACGAAGCAACGCATAAACTAGGGTTTTGCTTCTGTCACTCTAGCAACCCATCATCTACTTATTACTTCCCAATGCCTTCCTCTAGGCCCAAATAATGGTGAAGTGTTATGTAGTCGATGTTCACATAACACCAATAGAGGCTAGACAACATACATCTCATTAAAATATCGAACGAATTCGAAATTCACATGACTACTAATAGCAAGACTTCTCCCTTGTCCTGAGGAACAAACGTAACTACTCACAAAGCATATTCATGTTCATAATCAGAGGGGTAATAATATGCATTAAGGATCTGAACATTCCACAAAGTAAACCAACTAGAATCAACTACAAAGAGTAATCAACACTACTAGCAACCTACTAGCACCAATCCCGGACTTGGATACAAGAATTGGATACAAGAGATGAACTAGGGTTTGGAGATGAGATGGTGCTGGTGAAGATGTTGACGGAGATTGCCCTCTCCTGATGAGAGGAGCGTTGGTGATGATGATGACGATTATTTCCCCCTCCCGGAGGGAAGTGTCCCCAGCAGAACAGCTCTGCCAGAGCCCTAGATTGGTTCTGCTAAGGTTCTGCCTCGTGGCGGCGGAGTCTCGTCCCGAAAGGTTCCACTGATTTTTTCTGGACGAAAGACTTCATATAGGAGAAGATGGGCATCGGAGAGCCACCAGGGGGCCCACGATGTAGGGGCGCTCCCCCCACCCTCGTGAGCAGGGTGTGGGCACCCTGGCCTTCATCTTTGGCGACGATTTTTCTTTATTTATTTTAAGGTATTCCATGGAGTTTCAGGACTTTAGGAGTTGCGCAGAATAGGTCTCCAATATTTGCTCCTTTTCCAGCCCAGAATTCCAGCGGCCGACATTCTCCCCCTTCATGTAAACCTTGTAAAATAAGAGATAATAGTCATAAGTATTGTCACATAACGTGAAATAACAGCCCATAATGCAATAAATATCGATATAAAAGCATGATGCAAAACGGACGTATCATTGGCATAGATCGAGATTAGGATTTGTCACTCCCATTATCGGAGAGGTATGTCTGGGCCCTCTCGGTAATGCACATCACTATAACCCTTACAATTAATGTGAATAATGAGTTAGTTGCGGGACGATGCATTACGGAACAAGTAAAGAGACTTGCCAGTAACGATATTGAACTAGGTATGATGATATCGACGATCGAATCTCGGGCATGTAACATACCGATGACAAAGGGAACAACGTATGTTGTTATGCGGTTTGACCGATAAAGATCTTTGTAGAATATGTGGGAGCCAATATGAGCATCGAGGTTCCGCTATTGGTTATTGACCGGAGATGAGTCTCGGTCATGTCTACATAGTTCTCGAACCCGTAGGGTCCGCACGCTTAATGTTCGATGACGATCGGTATTATGAGTTTATGTGTTTTGATGTACGGAAGGTAGTTTGGAGTCCCGGATTATATCACGACATGACGAGGAGTCTCGAAATGGTCGAGACATGAATATTTATATATTGGAAGGTTATGTTTGGACACCGGAAAGGTTTCGGATAGGTTCGGTCATTTTTTCGGAGTACCGGGGGGTTACCGGAAGCCCCCGCACCCGGGGAGTGGGGGTTTAATGGGCCTTGATGGGCCTTAGTGGAAGGGAGGAGGAGGCAGCCAAGTGGAGGGGCGCGCCCCCGAAGCCCAATGCTAATTGGGGAGGGGGGCCGGCCCCCTTTCCTTCTCTCCCCCTTCCCTTTCCTTCCCCTCCTAGTTGGACTAGGAAAGGGGGGAACTTACTCCTAGTAGGAGTAGGATTCCCCCCTTGGGGCGCGCCCTATGAGGCCGGCTGGCCCCCTCCTCCACTCCTTTATATATGGGGGAGGGGGGCACCCCATAGACACACAAGTTGATTTCTTAGCCGTGTGTGGTGCCCCCCTCCGCAGATTTCTACCTCGGTCATATTGTCGTAGTTCTTAGGTGAAGCCCTGCAACGGTAACTTCATCATCACCGTCACCACGTCGTCGTGCTGACAAAACTCTCCCTCGGCCTCAGCTGGATCTAGAGTTCGAGGGACGTCACCGAGCTGAAAGTGTGCAGATCGCGGAGGTGCCGTGCGTTCGGTACCTGATCGGTTGGATCGCGAATACATTCGACTACATCAACCATGTTATTTAACGCTTCCGCATTTGGTCTACGAGGGTATGTGGACACACTCTCCTCGCCCGTTGCTATGCATATCCTAGATAGATCTTGCGTGACCATAGGAAAATTTTGAAATACTACATTCCCCAACAGTGGTATCAGAGCCAGGTCTATGTGTAGATGTTATATGCACAAGTAGAACACAAAGAGTTATGGGCGATAATAGTCATACTGCTTACCAACATGTCATACTTTGATTCGGCGGTATTGTTGGATGAAGCGGCCCAGACCAACATTACATGACCGCGTTCATCAGACTGGTTCTACCGCCGTGCTTTGCACATAGGTGGCTAGTGGGTGTCCGTTTCTACAACTTTAGTTGAATCGAGTGTGACTACGCCCGGTCCTTGTTGAAGGTTAAAACAGCACACTTGACGAAAAATCATTGTGTTTTGATGCGTAGGTAAGAATGATTCTTGCTAAACCCGTAGCAGCCACGTAAAACTTGCAACAACAAATTAGAAGACGTCTAACTTGTTTTTGCAGGGCTTGCTGTGATGTGATATGGTCAAGATGTGATGATATAAAATTTGTTGTATTAGATGATCATGTTTTGTAACAGTTATCGGCAATTGGAAGGAGCCATATGGTTGTCGCTTTATTGTATGAAACACAATCGCCATGTAATTGCTTTAATTTATAACTAAGCAGTAGCGATAGTAGTAGAAGCAATAGTTGGCGAGACAACAACGATGCTTCGATGGAGATCAAGGTGTCAAGCCGGTGACGATGGTGATCATGACGGTGCTTTGGAGATGGAGATCAAAGGCACAAGATGATGATGGCCATATCATATCACTTATATTGATTGCATGTGATGTTTAGATCGGCGGTAGCATTATAAGATGATCTCTCACTAAATTTCAAGGTATAAGTGTTCTCCCTGAGTATGCACCGTTGTGACAGTTCGTCGTGCCGAGACACCACGTGATGATCGGGTGTGATAAGCTCTACGTTCACAACGGGTGCAAGCCAGTTTTGGATACGCACAATACTTGGTAAACTTGATGAGCCTAGCATATGCAGATATGGCCTCGGAACACTGAGACCGAATGGTCGAGCATGAATCATATAGTAGATATGATCAACATAGTGGTGTTCACCATTGAAATCTACTCCATCACACGTGATGATCGGACATGGTTTAGTTGATTTGAATCACGTGATCACTTTGATGATTAGAGGGATGTCTATCTAAGTGGGAGTTCTTAAGAAATATGATTAATTGAACTTTAATTTATCATGAACTTAGTCCAGATAGTATTTTCATATCTATGGTGTAGATAAATAGCTTGCGATGTAGCTTCCAGTTTATTTTGATATGTTCCTAGAGAAAATTAAGTTGAAAGATGATAGTAGCAATAATGCGGACTTTGTCCGTGTTCTGAGGATTATCCTCATTCCTGCACAGAAGAATTATGTCCTTGATGCACCGCTAGGTGACAGACCTATTGCAGGAGCAGATGCACACGTTATGAACGTTTGGCAAAGCTCGGTATGATGACTACTTAATAGTTTAGTGCACCATGCTTTACGGCTTAGAGCCGAGACTTCTGAAACGTTTTGAACGCCACAGAGCATATAAGATGTTCTAAGATTTGAATTTTTTATTTCATACTCATGCCCGTGTCGAGAGGTATGAGACCTCTGACAGTACTTTGCCTACAAAATGGAGGAGAATAGCTCAACCAGTGAGCATGTGCTCAAATTGTCTGGGTACTACAATTGCTTGAATCAAGTGGGAGTTAATCTTCCAGATAAGATAGTAATAGACAAAGTTGTCTAGTCACTATCACCAAGTTACTAGAACTTAGTGATGAACTATAATATGCAAGGGATGAGGAAAGTAATTCCCAAGCTCTTCGCGATGCTGAAATCGGCGAAGGTAGAAATCAAGAAATAGCATCAAGTGTTGATGGTTAACAAGACCACTAGTTTCTAGAAAAGGGCAAAGGGAAAGAAAGAGGAACTTCAAAGAAGAATAGAAAGCAAGTTGCTGCTCCCATGAAGATGCCCAAACCTAGACCCAAGCCTGGAACTGAGTGCTTCTACTGCAAAGGAAATGGTCACTGGAAGTGGAACTGCCCTAGATACTTGGCGGATAAGAAGGATGGCAAAGTGAACAAAAGTATATTTGATATACATGTTATTGATGTGTACTTTACTAGTGTTTATAGCAACTCTCAGTATTTTATACTGGTTTAGTTGCTAAGAGTTGTAATTAAAACAGGAGTTGCAGAATGAACACAGACTAGTTATGGGTGAAGTGACGATGTGTGTTGGAAATGATCCCGTTGTAGATAAGATCACCATCGCACACTCCCTCTACCTTCGAGATTAGTGTTAGACCAAAATAAATGTTATTTGGTGTTTGCGTTGAGCATGAATATAATTGGATCATGTTTATTGCAATACGATTATTCATTTAAGTCAAACAATAATTGTTGTTTGTTTACATGAATAAAACCTTCTATGGTCAGACACTTAATATAAATGTTTTATTGAATCTCGATCATAATGATCCACATATTCATAATATTGATGCCAAAATATGCAAAGTTGATAATGATAGTGCAACATATTTGTAGCACTGCCGTTTAGTTCATATTGATTTAAAGCGCATGAAGAAACTCCATGTTGATGGGCTTTTGGAATCACTTGATTATGAATCACTTGATGCTTGCGAACCATGACACATGGGCAGGATGACTAAGACTCCGTTCTCCAAAACAATGGAGGAGCCATTGACTTATTGGAAATAATACATACTGATGTATGCGGTCCGATGAGTGTTGAGGCTCACGGCGGGTATCGTTATTTTCTAACCTTCACATATGATTTCAGAAGATATGGGTATATCTACTTGATGAAACATAAGTCTGAAACATTTGAAAAGTTCAAAGAATTTCAGAGTGAAGTGGAAAATCATGGTAACAAGAAAATAAAGTTCTACGATCTGATCGTGGAGGCGAATATTTGAGTTACGAGTTTGGTCTTCATTTGAAACAATGTGAAATAGTTTCGCAACTCACGCCACCTGGAACACCACAACGTAATGGTGTGTCCGAATGTCGTAACCTTACTTTATTAGATATGGTGTGATCTATGAGGTCTCTTACCGATTTACCACTATTGTTTTGGGGTTATGCATTAGAGACAGTTTCATTCACGTTAAATAGGGCACCATCTAAATCCGTTGAGACGACACTGTATGAATTGTGGTTTGGCATGAAACCTAAGTTGTTGTTTCTTAAATTTGGGGTTGTGATGCTTATGTGAAAAAGCTTCAGCCTGATAAGCTCGAACCCAAATCGGAGAAGTGCGTCTTCATGGGATACCCAAAAGATACTATTGGCTAAACCTTCTGTCACAGATCCGAAGGCAAGATCTTTGTTGCTAATAATGGATCCTTTCTAGAGAAGGAGTTTTTCTCGAAATAAGTGAGTGGGAGGAAAGTAGAACTTGATGAGGTAACTGTACCTTCTCCCGAATTGGAAAGTAGGTCATCACAGAAATCAGTTCCAATGATTCCTACACCAATTAGTGAGGAAGTTAATGATGATGATCATAAAACTTCGGATCAAGTTACTACGAAACTTCGTAGGTCAACCTGAGCACGATCCGCACCAGAGTGGTACGGTAATCCTGTACTGGAAGTCATGTTCCGAGATCATGATGAACTTACAAACTATGAGGAAGCGATGATGAGCCCAGATTCCGCGATATGGCTTGAGGCCATGAAATCTGAGATGGGATCCATGTATGAAAACAAAGTGTGGACCTTGATGGATTTGCCCGATGATCGGCAAACCATAGAAAATAAATGGATCTTCAAGAGGAAGACGGACGCTGATAGTAGTGTTACTATCTATAAGGATCGAATTATCGCAAAAGGTTTTTGACAAGTTCAAGGTGTTGACTATGATGAGATTTTCTCACTCGTATTGATGCTTAAGTCTGTCTGAATCATGTTAGCAATTGTTGAATTTTATGAAATCTGGCAAATGGATATCAAAACTACATTCCTTAATGGATTTATTAAAGAAGAGTTGTATATGATGCAACCAGATGGTTTTGTCAATCCTAAAGGTGCTAACAAAATGTGCAAGCTCCAGCGATCCATCTATGGACTGGTGCAAGCATCTCGGAGTTGGAATATACTCTTTGATGAGTTGATCAAATCATATAGTTTTATACAGACTTGCGGTGAATCCTGCATTTACAAGAAAGTGATTGGGAGCACTACAGCCTTTCTGATAAGTATATGTGAATGACATATTGTTGATCGCAAAAATGATGTAGAATTTTCTAGAAAGCATAAAGGAGTATTTGAAAGGAGTTTTTCAAAAGAAATACCTCGGTGAAGCTGCTTACATATTGGGCATCAAGATCTATAGAGATAGACCAATATGCTTGATAAGATTTTCAATGAGTACATACCTTGACAAGATTTTGAAGTAGTTCGAAATGGCACAGTCAAAGAAAGAGTTCTTGCCTGTGTTGCAAAGGTGTGAAATTGATGAAGACTCAAAACCCGACCACGACAGAAAATAGAAAGAGAATGAAGTAATTCCCTATGCCTCAACCATAGGTTCTATAAAGTATGCCATGCTGTGTGCCAGACCTATTGTATACCTTTCTATGAGTTTGGCAAGGGAGTACAATAGTGATCTAGGAGTACATCACTGGACAACGGTCAAAATTATCCTTAGAGGACTAAGGAAATATTTCTACGTTATGGAGGTGACAAAGAGTTCGTCGTAAAGAGTTACGTCGATGCAAGATTTTACACCGATCCAGATGACTCTGCGTCTCAATCTGGATACATATCGAAAGTGGGAGCAATTAGCTAGAGTAGCTCCGTGCAGAGTATTGTAGACATAGAAATTTGCAAAATACTTACGGATCTGAATGTGGCAGATCCATAGACTAAAACTTCTCTCACAAGCAAAACATGATCACACCTTATTACTCTTGGGAGTTAATCACATAAGCGATGTGAACTAGATTATTGACTCTAGTAAACCCTATGGGTGTTAATCACATAAAGATGTGAACTATTGGTGTTAAATCACATGGTGATGTGAACTAGATTATTGACTCTATTGCAAGTGGGAGACTAAAGGAAATATGCCCTAGAGGCAATAATAAAGTTGTTATGTATATTTCCTTATATCACGATAAATGTTTATTATTCATGCTAGAATTGAATTAATCGGAAACTTAGTACATGTGTGAATACATAGACAAACAAAGTGTCCCGAGTATGCCTCTACTAGACTAGTTCGTTAATCAAAGATGGTTAAGTTTCCTGACCATAGACATGTGTTGTCATTTGGTGAATGGGTTCACATCATTAGAGAATGATGTGATGGACAAGACCCATCCGTTAGCTTAGCACTACGATCGTTTAGTTTGTTGCTATTGCTTTCTTCATGACTTACACATGTTCCTATGACTATGAGATTATGCAACTCCTGAATACCAGAGGAACACTTTGTGTGCTATCAAACGTCACAACTTAACTGGGTGATTATAAAGATGCTCTACAGGTGTCTCCAATGGTGTTTGTTGAGTTGACATAGATCGAGATTAGGATTTCTCACTCCGATTGTCGGAGAGGTATCTCTGGGCCCTCTCGGTAATGCACATCACTATAATCCTTACAAGCAATGTGACTAATGAGTTAGTTGCAGGATGGTGCATTACGGAACAAGTAAATAGACTTGCCGGTAACGAGATTGAACTAGGTATGATGACACCGACGATCGAATCTCGGGCAAGTAACATACCGGGGGTTACCGGAACCCCCCGGGGGTTAATGGGACTTCATGGGCCTTAGTAGAAGAGAGGAGGAGGTGTCCAAGTGGAGGGGCGTGCCCCCCAAGCCTAATCCGAATTGGGGAGGGGGGCCGGCCCCCTTTCCTTCTCTCCCTCTTCCCTTTCCTTCCCCTCCTAGTTGGACTAGGAAAGGGGGGAACCTACTCCTAGTAGGAGTAGGATTTCCCCCCTTGGGGCGCGCCCTATGAGGCCGGCCGGCCCCTCCTCCACTCCTTTATATACGTGGGAGGGGGCACCCCATAGACACACAAGTTGATTTCTTAGCCGTGTGCGGTGCCCCCCTCCACAGATTTCCACCTCGGTCATTTTGTCACAATGCTTAGGTGAAGCCCTGTGTCGGTAACTTCATCCTCACCGTCACCACGCCGTCGTGCTTACGAAACTCTCCCTTGACCTCAGCTGGATCTAGAGTTTGAGGGATGTCACCGTGCTGAAAGTGTGCAGATCGCGGAGGTGCAGTGTGTTCGGTACTTGATCGGTTGGATCGCGATGACGTTCGACTACATCAACCGCGTTATTTAACGCTTCTGCTTTCATTTTATGAGGGTACGTGGACACACTCTTCCCGCTCGTTGCTATGCATCTCCTAGATAGATCTTATGTGATCGTAGGATTTTTTTTGAAATACTATGTTCCCCAACAGGGAGGACCCCAAGTAGGATTCGGCCTACTTGGGGCGCCTCCTGGCAGCCTTCCTGATGACCCACAAGTATAGGGGATCTATTGTAGTCCTGTCGATAAGTAAGAGTGTCGAACCCAACGAGGAGCAGAAGGAAATGACAAGCGGTTTTCAGTAAGGTATTCTATAATGGGTGGCGCACGGCAGATGCCAAGGGATGGCTAAAGAGAGGAGGAGGCTCGAGGGCGCTGGTGGGCTCCAGAGGCGAGGTTGGTATGAGCAGGCGCGGGACGCCGGACATACCCAGGTTCGGGGCTCTCCTGAGAGATAACACCCCTAGTCCTGCCGAGTGTAGTTTGATGTTTGATAGTACAATGTTGCTCCTGGAGCTGTATGGGGGAGGAAGGAAGCTGGCCAAGGCTTAGGCTGCTCCTTCTCTCTGGTGTTGCTGTCTTAGTGGCTAGTTCTGCGCTTACTGGCTTTCTTCCCTCGTACACGTGAGGGCTCCTGGGGGTTTTATAGACCAACCCCCTAGGGGTACAATGGTAATGCTACAAGTCGGTGGGTCCAGGTTGTCGGCTTCCGGGGACCCGGGCTGGGACCCGTTGAGGGCCTGTGGTTCGACGGCAACCCCTAGGTGCGGGCCCCGCATGCCTAGGGGGACTGTGCGCCGTCTTGTCGATCGTCAGGGTGTGGCCGATTCCAGTCATGTACAATGGCTCTCTGTCAGGTCGCCGCTTGCTGTCGTCAGCGGTGAGGGTGGGGGCATCAGAGCCACGCCCGGCCCGGGTCGGGCCGGGTAGGTGAGAACACTTGCTGCCACGCCCGATCGACCAGAGACATGGGCGGGGCACTATTGCCTTGGTCATCGATGATCGAAGACTCGTCCCATCATACGGCCTGGATGGGACGGGAGCTGACCCGTGGCTGGATTACTGTCACGCCCAATATGCGACCCTATCCAAAAGGAACTCGACGGTCCCACCAAGGATAGACCCGCATATTGAAACGCTTTTGCAAGGTGGATATCATTACATCAACATTACATAATAGATGGGGATACATACATCAGGCACAAATGCCACAAGAATACATCAACATCATATACAAGAACAACATCCGACTACGGATGAAACATAAACAGAAGCTCAAACGACATCCACCCTGCTAGCCCAAAGGCTGCCCCGAACCTATCCCCGATCAAGAAGAAGCGAAGAAGAACTCCAATACAAGCAAACATCGCTCTCGCGCCATGATCATCGCAAACCTGTACCGCAATCTGGTGGTGTAGTAATCTGTGAGCCACGAGGACTCAGCAATCCCATTACCATGGGTATCAAGACTAGCAAAGCTTAAAGGGAAAGGAAGGGATAAAGTGGTGAGGTTGCAGCAGCGACTAAGCATATATGGTGGCTAACATACGCAAATGAGAGCGAGAAGAGAAACAAAGGAACGGTCGTCAACTAGTAATGATCAAGAAGTGATCCTGAACTCCTACTTACGTCAAACATAACCCAGAAACCGTGTTCTCCTCTCGATCAACCCCGAAAAGAGACACTCACGGTTATGCACAGGGTTGGTGTATTTTAGAAGAGTTTGAATCAAGTTCACTACAATCGGATATTAACAAATTCCCATCTGCCACATAACCGCGGGCACGGCTCTCAAAAGTTTATAACCTGCAGGGGTGTCCCAACTTAGCCCATGATAAGCTCTCGCGATCAACGAAGGATATTCCTTCTCCCCGGGAAGACCCGATCAGTCTCGGAATCCCGGCTACAAGACATTTCGACAGCAATAAAACAAGACCAGCAAAGCCGCCCGGATGTGCCGACAAATCCCGATAGGAGTCGACGTACCTCGTTCTCGTGGCACACCGGATAAGTCAAGCTACGAGTAAAACCAACCTCGAGTTGCCCGTGGTGGCCCAAGAGGCTGCCTCGGTTCGGACCAACACTTGAAGGAGCACCGGCCCGGGGGGGCTAAAATAAAGATGACCCTTGGGCTCCGGAAACCCAAGGGAAAAAGGGCTAGGTGAGGCAAATGGTAAAACCAATGTTGGGCCTTGCTGGAAAAGTCTTATTCAAAGCGAACTATCAAGGGGGTCCCATAAATCACCCGACCGCGTTAGGGACGCAAAATCCGGGAACATAACACCGATATGACGGAAACTAGGGCGGCAAGAGTGGAACAAAACACCAGGCATAAGGCCGAGCCTTCCACCCTTTACCAAGTATATAGATGCATTATTTAAATAAGATATATTGTGATATCCCAACAAGTAAACATGTTCCAACAAGGAACAACATCTCCATGTTCCAACAAGGAACAAACTTCATCTTCACCTGCAACTAACAACGCTATAAGAGGGGCTGAGCAAAGCGGTAACATAGCCAAACAACGGTTTGCTAGGAAGGGTGACAATGGTTAGAGGTTGACATGGCAATTTGGGAGGCTTGAGCAGCGAGTGATAGGTAGCGCAGCATAGCGATAGAACGAAGCAACTAGCATAGCAATGATAGAAGTGAGATCCAGGGTAGCGGTCATCTTGCCTGAAATCCCGCAAGGAAGAAGAACGAGTCCATGAAGAAGATGAACGGATGAAGCCGAACCAAGCGTAGACGAACGAATCCTCACGATCGCAACGAAACAGGAACTAACAAGAAGAAGCACACAACATAGTAAACACACAACACATGAACAAGACATGATGCACAAACAATCATGATGCATGACAAATCTAGATGAGGCTACTCATGGCAAGGGATGATGCAAACAAGAGCAACACATCAAAGCAAGTTTAAATGAGGCCGGAAACAACATAGAACAATTCCGGTAAGTCCTCATATGCAAATTTCGAAATTGGTCCAGATCTGAATAAATCTTATGTTCAAGTTGTTAAACAGCAAGTTAAGATGCACCACGATGATCTACACGAAATTCTAGTCAAGTTACATATAAAGTTCATTTAATTCGGAGCTACGGCCTAGAAGATATGAGCAACACAAGTTAAACATGGCATTGATGCAAAATGCATACAAACATCAAGCAAACCCCTCAAAACATGGATGCAACATGATAATATGAAGCTACATGCAATTCTAAGCAAGTTTCATATAGAGCACACTCAAAACGGAGCAACGGTTCAACACATACACATGAAACAAGGCATAACAACAATCTGTCGAAAACAGCAACTAGGCATATTGCAAGCATCAAAACAACAAGCTACAGGACCTCAACATGAAAACAAAAGGCATGGGCATGATGTACAGGTAAAGCATGACAAAACATGAACAATGAGCTATCTCCAGAAATCACTAGAACATACTCAAAATGACATGGCAAGATTGCAAATAATAACAGTTTCAGGCATTGGCAGAAATAACATCAGGTTGCAATGTTTAGAGCTATGAAACAACATGTTACAGGAACTTAACATGGCAAAGGAAGACATGTCATGAATCTACTAAATTCATAGATCAAATGTCCTTTACTGACCATGAGCCAAAAAGGATCAGAAAATATGATAGCACCCATGTAAACATGGCAAGTTATATTACAGATTTAAACATGGCAGGAACAACAATAAGTAGGCATGTTGGTGAGCTTAAACCACTCACCACAGAGCAATACATGGAATGGCAAGGCAACCAACAGTAAGAAGACATGGCATAGAAGCTATACATGGCAAGAACAACATCATAGGGTGCATGGATCAACTACAACAACCTTGGCAAAATTGAATAACATGTAAACAATCTGCCAGGAAACATTTTATAGCAAAAGTAGAGCTCGATTGACTCAAGCTATCGCACTCCATAATTGCAAACAAGGGCATGGATGGATAGAGCAAGACATGTATAACAAAACATCCTTACTGAAGTATCTCAAAATAAGCATGGATCTCTCGGTAGCATCAAGTTAACATGGCATAAAAATATCAGCAGAACAGGGCTGAAATCAGCAACATCATGAAGGCTAGTTTGCATGCTTGTGCTAGTCACCACAGAGATCAAAAAAATACATGGCATACACTCCTGTAAAGATGGCGTGGCATATTACAAAACACATGTAGGACTCAAGTCCATTGGGTGCACACATCAATCATGGCAAAAATGACAAAAGTGCATGTTCTGATAAGAATCTGAAACTAACATCACATAACCCTCTTCTAACAGCATTTCGGGCATCAAGATGAGCTCAAATGTAAATGATGCAATGAGATTAAATGATCTACTCGTCGAGACGAACAATTTGACATATTACACGCGCAAAACGGAGCTACGGATGCAGAGATACAATACTATGAACATGGCATGATAATGTGCTAATTTCGGGGACTTGGTGAAAAAAAACGGGGGGAAAGTCAACCTAGTGGGCTCGGCCTAGGATGCGGGAAGGGGCCGGCTGGGCCTGGAGGGGGGATTCGGCCCACGCGGGTGAGGCGTCGTCCTCCTCCTCGATCCCTCCTGGATCGGGCAGGGCGGCGGCGCACTCCGGCGGGGGGGAGGGCGGGGCGGCGACGGGAACCGGGAACGGGTAGCTCGGCGACGGGGAGCCGATCCCGGCGCCGGCAGCGGCCGGAGGGTTGCGGGGCGGCGCTGGGAGGCCGGGAGGCGCGGGCATGGCGAGGCGCTGGGAGGAGCTCGGCAGCGCGACTCCCAAGGAGCTCCGCCGGAGGAGGTGAATCCGGTGGAGGCGGCGGGCGCGACCTTCGGGCGGCGCGGGCGATCGCGGGCGGTGGCGCTGGGAGACGGGCGGAGGGCCCGATCCGGTTTCTCCGGCCGCGCGGCGGCGGGGCAGCGCGGGGCGCCACGTGGCGGGCGGAGTGGAGGAGAGGGTCGGCAGGGTGGCGTGGCGCGCCCATTGGCGGGCGACGTGGCAGCGGGATGGACGCGTCCGCCGGTGGCGCGGACGTGTCCGGCGCGCGAGGAGGGTGAGGGTTAGGGTGGATTTCATCCGCGATTTGGACGGGGGAGGCACATATTTATAGGTAGAGGGAGCTAGGAGAGTCCAAATGAGGTGCGGTTTTCGGCCACGCGATCGTGATCGAACGACCGAGAACATGGAGGGGAGTTTGGTGGGTTTTGGGCCACTTTGGAAGGGTGTTGGGCTGCAAAGAGAAGGGGGCTTTGCGGTTACCCGGTTAACCGTTGGAGTATCAAACGAACTCCAAATGGCACGAAACTTGACAGGCGGTCTACCGGTGCTATACCAAGGCCGCTTGGCAAACCTCGGTCCATTCCGAGACCGTTTAACACCCTCACACGAAAAGAGGTAAAAGGGGGCGTCGGGAGACATAGGAGTGCTGGATTGCAAAACGGACAACGGGGAAAATGCTCGGATGCATGAGACGAACACGTATGCAAAATGAAATGCACATTATGACATGATATGAAATGCAAATGATGACATGGCAAGGAGGAACACGCAAGCAAATGACATGGCAACGACGGCAAATAACTGGCGGACACCTGGCGCATCGAATCAGGGGCGTTACAACACTCCTCCACTAACAAGAGATCTCGTCCCGAGATCTTAGGACCGAGACGGAAGAGAAAGAGGAAGAGGTGAAACAAGGATTGAAGAGAGGAAAACAAAGAATCGCGAGCACACGAGAAGAAGAGAGAAACGACGAGAGTGACGAGAATCGAAAGCTGACGGAATCAGATAGGCTATGAAACAACTCGTTCTAACCGGAGTGGTTAGAATGAGAAAAGAAACGAATAAGACTGAAAGGATTGAGGCCGCACACCAACTGAACACGGAAGGAAAAGAACAAGAACTTGAGAGGATGGAATGACACTTGACGAGATAAACAACGCAAAGCCTCCGGAAGAATTGAAGAATGGAATGAAAAGAATTTAGAAGGAAGGTTTGAACTGAAGTTGTTGAGAAAATCAACAACGAAAGAATAAGCTTGTTGTGGACTTATGGAAAACATCTCAAAATTATGAGGTGATAACCGACCACAAGCGGAAAAGATTGAATAGCGGAGAAGAACGAAGAAATGCAAAACTCCACTTCAAAAGAATACGGAGAATTAATTGCACTTCGAGACGCGAGAAGAAAAGATACTTGAATTCCTCCAAAAGAACATAGATGAACTCTTGAAGAATGAATTAAATCAACTCCGGTAACGAAAGGAGGATGAGATAGAATGAAGGAAGAAAGAATAAGATGAGCCTTGCGATGAATTAGATGGAGGATTCCGACGAGATGGCCGAGGAAATTGAACTCCGGAAAAGAAAAGATTAAAACACTTGGAACTAGAATTTATTCCTTACGAACAAACTCCGAAGGAAGGGATTAATCACTTGGATGAAATAAGAATAAGATTTATTGTATGCTTATCCTTCATCAAATTAAATTGATGACAAGCAATGGATCTTGCATCCTACTTATTCTCGTTGAAAAAGGATTAAGGGGGAACACAGCACAAAACTTGAGAAAGTCTTCATGAACCACCCGTAGGATTGAAAAGAACGAATGAATTAAAATGATAATCAAAGAAAAAGAATCTTGGACGAACCACCGTAAGAATTCGAAAATGACTGATGAAAGAGAATGAATCATCGGGAAGAATTAGAAGGAACAAATAAGCTAGAGGGGATTTAGATGCAAAAAGACAAAGAGAACATGAGCTGATTAAAGAACACTTGAACGAAGCACCGAGATAATTGGATAACGGTAGCTGAAATGTGAGTACAAAGAATCCTTCCAGATCGATGACCTCCGGTGAAATTAAATAGAAATAAACTCCTAAAATACTCCGGATAGGTGAGAAAAAGGGGCTTCCGACAGACGGAATAATTCGAGAGGTTAACAAGAAGCTAGAGCCACGAATCTCGAGAGAATGGGCAAGATTTAGAGGAAAAACTCTACTTCGGTCTTCAAATGATGACGAGAAGCACCACCAAAGTAACTGAGGTACTCCGGTAGAATGAAAAGCAAAGAGGTTGAGTCAACAATGAAAAGAATTTGAAAGCGATCTTGGAGAAGGCATGTGACTGATGAAATTCATTCTTACGTCACACTTGAAAAGAATTGAGAATAACTCCGGGGAATTAGAAGAGTCAGGTAAGATCCTGGGAAAAGACCTGTGGGTTAGGGCCCACTAAAGGACATCACCGTTGGAAAGGATTGTTGAACAGATAGATGAAGCGCCGGAACAATTGAAATATTTGACTGAGGTGACAACCTCGAATTAATTGGCACACAGACGAATCTCCTGATATGTCTTCCGAACTCCGGAATGATAAACTGGCGAGAGACGAACGAGCAAAGAGAACACTTCGAAGGAAAAGAATATGATCAACCGAAAACTTGAATTGAGTGCACAGGAAAAAGAAAGGGACGAAGAATGACGAACAAGACGAGAATTCACCGGTTGAAATAATTGAGGGAAGATTCCACACGAATGAAATAGATGGTCGAAAGAAAACTCGAACTCCGGGAATAATAGGGTGGGAGGGCGGGAAAACAAAGACAACTTGGAAGGGGAAAATCGACGAATATCTTGAAGATAAAACACCAGGTGAAATCATTGAGGAAAGAAAGCAAAGACTTCGCACGAGTAGAATGGATACTCGATTCCGAACTCCGGTTTCGAGAAGAAGAAGGGAGGGCGGGTGGGAAAAGAAAATAGGTGAGGATTAAACTCAAAGATGAAGGGGCTCGAGTCAACTTGACGAGAAATGCACCGGATGAAAAGAGATGAGAACCCACGATCGGAAAACCAACTGCGTGATCCTAAAGAAAAATTTGAAGGGAAGAGAAGTAATTCAAAACACCTACGTCAAGATTCCTCACCAGAGCGACGAGGGGGAGGAGTAAAAAGAATTCTACTCCCCGTATAACTAAACTCCAAAACAGTTTTCTTCTAGACTCAACTGCGCCAAACTACACGATCAATCAAGGGCTCCTAGGGTCGGTCGAGGCTCGATACCAACTTGTCACGCCCAATATGCGACCCTATCCAAAAGGAACTCGACGGTCCCACCAAGGATAGACCCGCATATTGAAACGCTTTTGCAAGGTGGATATCATTACATCAACATTACATAATAGATGGGGATACATACATAAGGCACAAATGCCACAAGAATACATCAACATCATATACAAGAACAACATCCGACTACGGATGAAACATAAACAGAAGCTCAAACGACATCCACCTGCTAGCCCAGGCTGCCGCTTGGAACCTATCCCCGATCAAGAAGAAGCGGAAGAAGAACTCCAATACAAGCAAACATCGCTCTCGCGCCATGATCATCGCAAACCTGTACCTGCAAATGGTGGTGTAGTAATGTGAGCCACGAGGACTCAAGAATCCCATTACCATGGGTATCAAGACTAGCAAAGCTTAAAGGAAAGGAAGGGATAAAGTGGTGAGGTTGCAGCAGCGACTAAGCATATATGGTGGCTAACATACGCAAATGAGAGCGAGAAGAGAAACAAAGGAACGGTCGTCAACTAGTAATGATCAAGAAGTGATCCTGAACTCCTACTTACGCCAAACATAACCCGAAACCGTGTTCTCCTCTCGATCAACCCCAAAAGAGACACTCACGGTTACGCACACGGTTGGTGTATTTTAGAAGAGTTTGCTTCAAGTTTACTACAACCGGATATTAACAAATTCCCATCTGCCACATAACCATGGCACGGCTCTCGAAAGTTTATACCCTGCAGGGTGTCCCAACTTAGCCCATGATAAGCTCTCGCGATCAACGAAGGATATTCCTTCTCCCGGAAGACCCGATCAGTCTCGAATCCCGCTACAAGACATTTCGACAGCAATAAAACAAGACCAGCAAAGCCGCCGGATGTGCCGACAAATCCCGATAGGAGTCGCACGTATCTCGTTCTCGTGGCACACCGGATAAGTCAAGCTATGAGTAAAACCAACCCTCGAGTTGCCCGTGGTGGCCCCAAGAAGTTGCTCGGTTCGGACCAACACTCGAAGGAGCACCGCCCGGGGCTAAATAAAGATGACCCTTGGGCCCTAAACCCAAGGGAAAAAGGGCTAGGTGAGGCAAATGGTAAAACCAATGTTGGGCCTTGCTGGAAAAGTCTTATTCAAAGCGAACTGTCAAGGGGTCCCATAAATCACCCGACGCATTAGGGACGCAAAATCCGGGAACATAACACCGATATGACGGAAACTAGGGCGGCAAGAGTGGAACAAAACACCAGGCATAAGGCCGAGCCTTCCACCCTTTACCAAGTATATAGATGCATTATTTAAATAAGATATATTGTGATATCCCAACAAGTAAACATGTTCCAACAAGGAACAACATCTCCATGTTCCAACAAGGAACAAACTTCATCTTCACCTGCAACTAACAACGCTATAAGAGGGGCTGAGCAAAGCGGTAACATAGCCAAACAACGGTTTGCTAGGAAGGGTGACAATGGTTAGAGGTTGACATGGCAATTTGGGAGGCTTGAGCAGCGAGTGATAGGTAGCACAGCATAGCGATAGAACGAAGCAACTAGCATAGCAATGATAGAAGTGAGATCCAGGGTAGCGGTCATCTTGCCTGAAATCCCGCAAGGAAGAACAACGAGTCCATGAAGAAGATGAACGGATGAAGCCGAACCAAGCGTAGACGAACGAATCCTCACGATCGCAACGAAACAGGAACTAACAAGAAGAAGCACACAACATAGTAAACACACCACACATGAACAAGACATGATGCACAAACAATCATGATGCATGACAAATCTAGTTGAGGCTACTCATGGCAAGGGATGATGCAAACAAGTGCAACACATCAAAGCAAGTTTAAATGAGGCCGGAAACAACATAGAACAATTCCGGTAAGTCCTCATATGCAAATTTCGAAATTGGTCCAGATCTGAATAAATCTTATGTTCAAGTTGTTAAACAGCAAGTTAAGATGCACCACGATGATCTACATGAAATTCTAGTCAAGTTACATATAAAGTTCATTTAATTCGGAGCTACGGCCTAGAAGATATGAGCAACACAAGTTAAACATGGCATTGATGCAAAATGCATACAAACATCAAGCAAACCCCTCAAAACATGGATGCAACATGATAATATGAAGCTACATGCAATTCTAAGCAAGTTTCATATAGAGCACACTCAAAACGGAGCAACGGTTCAACACATACACATGAAACAAGGCATAACAACAATCTGTCCAAAACAGCAACTAGGCATATTGCAAGCATCAAAACAACAAGCTACAGGACCTCAACATGAAAACAAAAGGCATGGGCATGATGTACTGGTAAAGCATGACAAAACATGAACACTGAGCTATCTCCAGAAATCACTAGAACATACTCAAAATGACATGGCAAGATTGCAAATACTAACAGTTTCAGGCATTGGCAGAAATAACATCAGGTTGCAATGTTTAGAGCTATGAAACAACATGTTACAGGAACTTAACATGGCAAAGAAAGGCATGTCATGAATCTACTAAATGCATAGATCAAATTTCCTTTACTGACCATGAGCCAAAAAGGATCAGAAAATATGATAGCACCCATGTAAACATGGCAAGTTATATTACAGATTTAAACATGGCAGGAACAACAATAAGTTGGCATGTTGGTGAGCTTGAACCACTCACCACAGAGCAATACATGGCATGGCAAGGCAACCAACAGTAATAAGACATGGCATAGAAGCTATACATGGCAAGAACAACATCATAGGGTGCATGGATCAACTACAACAACCTTGGCAAAATTGAATAACATGTAAACAATCTGCCAGGAAACATTTTATAGCAAAAGTAGAGCTCGATTGACTCAAGCTATGGCACTCCATAATTGCAAACAAGGGCATGGATGGATAGGGCAAGACATGTATAACAAAACATCCTTACTGAAGTATCTCAAAATAAGCATGGATCTCTCGGTAGCATCAAGTTAACATGGCATAAAATATATCAGCAGAACAGGGCTGAAATCAGCAACATCATGAAGGCTAGTTTGCATGCTTGTGCTAGTCACCACAGAGTTCACAAAAATACATGGCATACACCCCTGTAAATATGGCATGGCATATTACAAAACACATGTAGGACTCAAGTCCATAGGGTGCACACATCAATCATGGCAAAAATGACAAAAGTGCATGTTCTGATAAGAATCTCAAACTAACATCACATAGCCCTCTTCTAACAGCATTTCGGGCATCAAGATGAGCTCAAATGTAAATGATGCAATGAGATGAAATGATCTACTCGTCGAGGCGAACAGTTTGACATATTACACGCGCAAAACGGAGCTACGGATGCAGAGATACAATACTATGAACATGGCATGATAATGTGCTAATTTCGGGGACTGTGAAAAAAACGGGGGGAAAGTCAACCTAGTGGGCTCGGCCCAGGACGCGGGAAGGGGCCGGCTGGGCCTGGAGGGGGGATCCGGCCCACGCGGGTGAGGCGTCGTCCTCCTCCTCGATCCCTCCTGGATCGGGCAGGGACGGCGGCGCACCGGCAGGCGAGGTGGCGCCCGGCGGGGCGGGGGAGGGCGCGACGGGCGACGGGAACCGGAACGGGCAGCTCCGCGACGGGGAGCCAGATTCCGGCGCCGGCAGCGGCCGGAGGGTTGCGGGGCGGCGCTGGGAGGCCGGGAGGCGCGGGCATGGCGAGGCGCCGGGAGGTGCTCCGGCAGCGCGATTTCGAGGAGCTCCGCAGAGGAGGGTGAATCCGCGGAGGCGGCAAGGCTCGGCGGCGGCGGGCGCGACGCCGGGCGGCGCTGGCGGCGGCGCTGGGAGACGGGCCGAGGGCCCGATCCGGTTTCCGGCCGCGCGGCGGGACGGCGCGGGGGCGCCACGTGGCGGCGGCGGAGTGGAGGAGAGGGGCGGCAGGGTGACGTGGCGCGCGCCCATTGGCCGGGCGATGTGGCAGCGGGATGGACGCGTCTGCCGGTGGCGCGGACGTCTCCGGCGCGCGAGGAGGGAGAGGGTTAGGGTGGATTTCATCCGCGATTTGGACGGGGGAGGCACATATTTATAGGTAGAGGGAGCTAGGAGAGTCCAAATGAGGTGCGGTTTTCGGCCACGCGATCGTGATCGAACGACCGAGAGCATGGAGGGGAGTTTGGTGGGTTTTGGGCCACTTTGGAAGGGTGTTGGGCTGCAAAGAGAAGGGGGCTTTGCGGTTACCCGGTTAACCGTTGGAGTATCAAACGAACTCCAAATGGCACGAAACTTGACAGGCGGTCTACCGGTGCTATACCAAGGCAGCTAGGCAAACCTCGGTCCATTCCGAGACCGTTTAACACCCTCACACGAAAAGAGGTAAAAGGGGGCGCCGGGAGACATAGGAGTGCCGGATTGCAAAACGGACAACGGGGAAAATGCTCGGATGCATGAGACGAACACGTATGCAAAATGAAATGCACATGATGACATGATATGAAATGCAAATGATGACATGGCAAGGAGCAACACGCAAGAAAATGACATGGCAACAACGGCAAATAACTGGCGGACACCTGGCGCATCGAATCCGGGGCGTTACAATTACGGAGCACGCCACAGGTGGAGCTGGCTTGTCGAGGAAGCTTTGGTTGTGCGGGGTTCGGCTGTCTTGCGCTAGTTGTTGAGGCCGAGTCGACGCGTATCGCCGGGTCGGGGAGCTTGGCCGGGTTGAGGGGCTTGGGCGGGTCGAGCGACCCAGCCAAGTGCATGCCGGCTTGAGGGGCGATGCCGGCCCCGTTGTTTTTGAAAAGGATCCGGGTTTCGTTGCCTGCCCGGGGGGTTCATCCCCCCGACTGTAGTCCCTGAAGCTGTGAAGGTCCGCCGTCTTTGGATGAGTGGGCCTTCGTAGTTTCCACCTTAAGCAAGCCGGATTCTGCGAGCGCCGGGTCTGGCAACACCCACTCTATGCCGGTTTTCTTGGAAACCGGATCGCGGCATCCCGGCCATGGCGGGAACCGAGGAGTCCGTCGAATCTTGGGGAAAACCCTCGGGCTTCGCGTGGGTGCCACGTGGTGCACGGAAGTCGGAGGGGCCTGACAGGCCACGCGCGCGACGAGACTGGGCGACGGGCCCCGCCCTTGGCCCACGCGCACGGATTTATTGCGGCGTCCGGGGGCCGGTTGCTATTCCTCGGGCAGTTACTGCGTGTGTACATGCACACTTACTGCGGGGTAGTGGAACAGGCGCGTGCAAACGATCCCACTCCCCCATGTTCAAACCGAGGGTTATAAATCGGGGGGCAGGAGGGTGGCGGACATCATTCTCGCATGCGCCCTCCTGTCCCTTTGCTCTTGCTCTGCTCTTTGCAACCGACGCACTGCGGCGCCCGCTGCCCCGAGCAGAACTTCTCCGTCGTCCATCTTCTTTCTCCTTCTTTCAATCATGGCACTGCCGTCGGGCTCTTGGATGGGTTCGAATGTCACCACCGAGGACATCGCCCATCTTCGGGCGTCGCGGCGCCTGCCGTGTGAGACGGATGTCGCCGTCCGTCTGCCGCGCGGCGAGCAGAGGCCGCAGCCCGAGGAGTTCGAGCACGTGGTCTTCCTCACGCACTTCGAGCGCGGATTTGGGCTACAGGCGAGCACCTTCTTCCGTATGTTCCTGGAGCTCTTTGGGCTCCAGCCGCATCATCTTGGCGCCGGCGCCATCATCCAACTCTTCGCTTCGCTACCTCCGCGAGGGTACCGGGGTCGAGCCCACTATCGACTGGCGCCGCTTTCTTCCCGAAGTAGCAGGCCCGCCAGCCGGAGAGTTCGCCGATCAAGGGCGCCACCGCCATCACGGGTTGTCAGGGCAGACTTCCCAAGATCTCGCTGAGGATTCTGCCAAGAAATGGCAGAACTCTTCTTCTACGCTCAGAATTTGGGTGTGGACCGATCAATCTTCCGGTTTTCGCTTATCGCCGCCAAGGACGAAGATAAACTGGGGCTACTTGCCCAGGGGCGCGTCGCAGGAGATTCTCAATCTCTGCGAGTGGGTGACGGTGATGAGGACGCGGGGGGCTCACCAGCAACGACCTCATCACCACGTTCATCATGCGCCGGGTCCTCCCGCTGCAGAGGCGCTCCTATCTCATTGGCTAGATGGTCGGCCTTCAAGACCCCAACTGCATGGGGTCGACGCGGCTGACAGCGGAGCAAATCGCGCGTCTCGTGAATGACATTTCCAAGGCCAACCTTGGGAGGACTGGCGGTTCGGCAAGGTGCCGTACAGCGAGTCGAACCCGACGCCACAGGTGAGTGTCTGGTCGCCTTACTTTGCTACTGCGCACCTTCTCGTCCGTCCTGACGCGACGCGGGAGGTGCTTCTAAACGCGATCCGGCATCCTTACGCCCGACCTCCATCGTAGGTGGCGTCAGTGGTGCCAGAGGAGCCCGCGGCCCACGGCGGGGAGGAGGAGGCTGAGGCTGACGCCAACGCTGGGCGTGGTGTGGGTAAGTCTTGTATTTCTCTTCATGTATCTTGAGTTGCTGACCGCGGCACGTTATGGGCGATGATAACGCCAGTTGTTGGTGTAGTGGCGTTGGGCGTGGGAGGCGGCGACGCGGGCGGAGCCGGGTCTTCGCGTGGGGCGGCGCCGAGCCACCCGCAAGGGAAGGACAGTTGCCGTACACGCCCCGGCCCCGGCGCACGGGCGATTCCAGCCGGGCCGGAGGCCGCCAAGAGGAAGCGCGGCACCGGGCATTGGAGGACAACCCCGGTCCTGGTCTTGTCGGGGTAAGCTTCATCTCCCGTACGCATCCGGATTGTCGAGCTAGCCTTGTTTCTTTTTGCTCATTCTGTCTTCTTCTTCAGGTCGCCAATCACGCTGGCGAGGGTGGCGGCGGCCACCCAGACAGCTGGGCCGGTGGTGGCGCAGCAGGCCGTCCTGGCGTCCGGACCGGAGGCAGCGACGCAAGGCGTCCCGGCGTCTGGGTCGTCGACGGCGCTGGAGAGGGTGTCGGAGGAGGTGCTGGCCGCGCCGGGAGCGGCCAGCGGGGAGCACGCCTTGGTGCCCCGGCAGGGAGGACACCGGGCCCCCGGGCCACAGCCGGCACGGAGCGGGGGTGCCGTGGTCTTCGGGCCTCACACCCAGCAGGAGGCGGTGATGGATGCCGTCAGCCGCCGCCTGCGCGGGCGGATCGACAGGCTCGAGGCCCTCGCCCAAGCCGAGGTGGAGCGGACGCGTGACCTGGAGCGCGCCGTTCTGGTAAGCCTTTTCTTTTCTGCAATTTCTTCTTTGTGGGGGCGTGCCAGTGCACCCACTGGGTGTGGCCCCCGAGGTTCGGGCCAACTATGTAGTAGTTGGGTCAAATCTTTAGAGCGTTGTCCTTGTTCTGATTTCTGCCTTTTTCAGCAACTCGACGCCTACCGGGTCGGCGCCTTCAACCGTCTCCTGGTCAAGTACCGGGAGCTCAAGGAGCAGCTTGCCACCATGGAGGAGGTGCTTTGCGTCGCCGCAGGTACCTTCGTGCTCTTTTCTAGTGCGGGCTCGCTAGCGCACCCACTCGAGGTAGCCCCCGAGATTCAGGCCAACTATGTAACAGTTGGGCCAAATCTTAAGTCTTGCTTTCTCATTCGCTGAATCCTTCTTTTTCGCAGGCGAGGTGCTGTCCTGGCGGACTCGTCTGCTCCGGGCTGGTCATCACTATGACCGGCTCGTTGTCGACACCGGCCGTCTTGGCGTCGAGGCGGTGCAGGCGAGGGCGAAGGCGGCCACGGCCCGGCGGTCTCTCGACGAGGCCAACCAGCTGCATGAGCAGCTGGCAGGTCACAAGAGCCGCTTCGACGCCGAGGTGGAGCTTCTTAAGGCGGAAGCCACCAAGGTGGTGGAGGCCCAGCAGGCCCTGGTCGAGGCGGACCAGCAGCGCGGCCAGCTGGCCGACGACAAGGGCTGGCTCCAGGCCGAGGTGGATCGCCTGCGGGGACAGGTTACCACGGCTGAGGGGGCCCGTCGGGACGAGGCCCGTCATCGCGAGGCGGCCGAGAAGGCAGTCGACGACAAGGACGCCGAGCTGAAGGTGGCCCTTGCCAAGGCGGCCGATCTGGAGAGGGCGCTCCAGGAGCGCGACAGTGCCGTTGAACGGGAGCGGTGTGGTACGTTGCTCGAAGCGCAGCATCTGGAAGAGTCCTTCTCCAGTAAGTGCTTTTCTTTTATTTTGCCGGGTCGGGATCCGACCTTTCATCCTTGTTGTCCTTCTTCAGATATGCTTTTCCTTTTGTGGTAGGAGCCCTCCCGGAGACGCAACGGCTGGCGGAGGAAGCCGTCCGCTTTTAGCGCGACCCGACTGGAGTCGTTGGATCCGAAACGGACCCGCGGGTGGCGTGGACCTTCCCGGAAATCATCGCCGCCGCTGAGGCCCGCCTGCGGGTCTTGGGGACGCAGATGGGGCGGCTGTCCCAGGCCGGCACCGCGATGACGGCGGCCCTTTGGCCGGACTCCGTCGAGCCGAGCAGCTTCACGCGCCTGGCGCGTTGGTTGGATATGGGGCTGGACCGCTTCACGAAAGTGGCGGCTCCGCCGCTTTTTGCCGGGCGCTGAGATGGCGCTTTGATTCGCGTTGTCTTGGCATCCGGACCTGCATCTGGACGCGCTGATGGGCCAGCGGGCCGGCTCGGAGCAGCTCTTGAAGGTGCAAGCCGGCCGGATTGCCTCCCGGGCCAGCTACATCGCTAAGTTTGCCTTCCACGACGAGTTCCACCCGGAGCGGATAGAAGACGGCAGGGTCGTTGATGGCGATGACTACGGCTTGCTTCTCCACGATCCGGAGGGGAGCTCCGAGGAGACGGGCGTCTACCGCGATGGGGGTGCGGCCGGGTCGTCTGGAACGTGGATGGACTCGGAGTCCGGCGATGGCTTGACAGACGGCTTGCGTAGGTGCTCGAGGGAGATGCCGGACGGGATGGACTGTCGGGTTGAGGCGACCTTGGCGAGCGTGTCGGCCGCTTTGTTCTCCGTGTGCGGGACATGGAGGAACTCGCAATCCTTGAAGAATCCGGACAGCTTTTGGACATGGAAGCGGTAGCTTTCCATGTTGGGGTCACGGGCATCCCACTCGTCGGAGCACTGCTGCACCACCAGGTCCGAGTCGCCGTAGCACAGGATGCGCCGGATGTCGAGTACCTTGGTGAGCCGTGAGTCCGCACAAGTGGGATTCGTGACTGGCGACGCTGTTGGAGGCGCGGCGGATCTGGAGCGCTGAGAAGGAGCCGGTCGCCTTTTGGTACGACAAGACGATGCCGCCCCCGTGCCGAAGTCGCATCTTTGATCCGCTGAAATGCATGCGCCAATTGCCGAGTCGGTGGCGGCGGTAAGCATCTGGTCTCGTCCACGACGAGGAAATCGCCGTGGCTTGAGACTTGATCGATGTGCGGGCTCAGAGGCCGGTGGTTGGGTTAGCTGGATCGCCCACTTGGCGACCCGCCAGAGGCATCCCGCACCCGGCGATTTCTTCGATAGGCATCGTGGTCGACCACGGTGACGACGCGTTTTGAAGTACTGCTTCAGCTTTGGCGGTAAAGTACACGCAGAACACATCTTCTTGTAGTGCGGGTAGTTCTGCTTGGAGATGGAGAGCACCTCGCCAGGTAGTAGACTAGGCGCCGGACGGCATGGATCTTGCCCTTCTTCGTCGCCGACCACCAGCACTGCGGTCGACCGCCCACAAGGTCACGATTATGTAGAGAAACAGCTGCTCTTTGTCGGTCGGGCGCGCCAGATCGGGCGCGGTGGAGAGCATGCGCTGAGGTCTTGGAATGCCTCGCCCGCCTTTGTCGCTCCATTTGAACGGGTTCGCCTTCTTCATCACCTGGTCCAGCAGGTGTTCTCTCGCCCAGCCGGCTTAGAAACCGGCTGACCGAGGCCAAGCATCCGATGAACTTCTAGACATCGCGCAGCCGAGCCGGCTTGCGCATGCGCTCGATGGCCTTGATCTTCTCCCGGTTCGCCTCAATGCCGTGTTCCGAGACGAGGAAGCCGAGTAGCTTTCCGGCCGGGACGCCGAAGACGCACTTTTCCGGGTTAAGCTTGACCTTGTATTTGCGGAGGTTGGCGAATGTTTCCTTCAAGTCGTTGAGGAGCGTGAGGTGCTGCTTGGTCTTTACCACGATGTCGTCCACGTAAACGTAGATATTGCAGCCGAAAGGCGGCAGCAGCATTTCGCATGCAGCGCTGAAGGTGGCGACGGCGCTCTTCGCCGTAACAACATGATGATGTAGTAATACGCCCCAAAGGGCGCCGATGAAGGACGCCTTCGTAGGCGCCGGCCGGTCCATCTTGATCCGGTGGTAGCCGGAGTAAGCGCTCAGAAGGATAGGAGTCGCACCCGCGGTCGAGTCGATGACTTGGTCGATCCCGGAGAGCAAACGGATCCTGGGACAGGCCTTGTTTAGGCTGGTGTAGTCGATACACATGCGCCAGTGTCTTGTTCTTCTTCAAGACGAGGACTGGATTGGCCAGCCACTCGGGTGAAACATTTCCATTATGAAGCCGCCGCCAAAATCTTGGAGAGCTCTTCACCAATGGTTCTTCTCTCTTCTGATAAACGCCGAGGGCTGATGGACAGGTTTACGCCCTTGCGCACGCGGAAGTTTGTGTCGGCGATTTCTGGATACCCGCATGTCCTTGGGGGTCCATGCGAAGATATCCCGATTCTCACGGAGGAAGCCAATGAGTCGCTTTTCCTATTTGTTGTCGAGGCGGGCGCCACGACAACGCATTTGCTGCAGCCGGGTCTTCGGGTTCAGCCACTTTCTTGGTCTCCTTGAGGGTTTGAAGGCGGCCTCGCCGGCCGGGTTCTTGGTCGGGATCAACGCAACGGAGGCATCGCCGCCGTATGACGATCCGGCCGAGCGGGCGCCGCCTCGGCAATGACCAGCGACCGCCAACTTGGCGCGCTTCTCAAGACTCAGGACTTGCGATAATCGCCGGTGATGGTGATGAGGCCTTTGGGACCCGCATCTTCATCTTCAGACACGCTGTAATGGGGAACCGCCATGAATTTGGCGAAGGGTCGCCCAGCAATGCGTGGTACGCTACCGACAGGTCCACCACCGAACCAGATTGGTTTGCGCCGGAAGTGGCTACCGCTATTGAACGTAACATCGAGCCGCACTCCGCCAATGGGAGAGCATGTTGATTTCGGTTCCGCAGACCTCTAGGTTCAACTCGGGTGCACGCGGAGATCTCACCTCCAACCTACCTACACCTCGTCACCAGAAGGATCTAAACTACACAAAGAGAAACACAAGGGACAAAGGTTTATACTGTTCGGCCACCATTGTGGTGTAATACCCTACCCAAAGTGTGTGTGTGGTGGATTGCCTCTGGGCTGATGATGAACAAGACAAGGAAGAACAACCTCATGAGGGTCTGCTTCTGGCCGGGCGCGATTTAACTGCTAGGTGGAGTTCGCTTTCTCGCTCTCTCTCTCCTCTCCAAGATTGATCTCTAGCTGCCTCTACCCCGTGGGTGGCTAGTCCTATTTATAGGCAGAGGCCCTGGCCTCTTCCCAAATATTGAGCGAAGGGCGCCAACAATTGGCCATTTTGAAGGGGAACATCTAGTACACTTATCCTCGATTAAAGTCGGTCCTCGCCGCTGTCGGTGTCAAACCGCGGATCTCGGTAGGGGGTCCCAACTATGCGCCTAGGCGGATGGTAACAGGAGACAAGGTACACGATGTTTTTACCAGGTTCGTGCCTCTCGATGGAGGTAAAACCCTACCCTGCTTGATTAATATTGATGATATGGGTAGTACAAGAGTGGATCTACCACGAGATCGTAGAGGCTAAACCCCAGAAGCTAGCCTATGGTATGATTGTTGTTCGCCCCACGGACTAAAACCTCCGGCTTATATAGACACCGGATAGGTTAGGTTACACAGAGTCGGTTACAATCGTAGGAGATCTACATATCCAGACGCCAAGCTTGCCTTCCACGCCAAGGAAAGTCCCATCGACACGAGACGAAGTCTTCAATCTTGTATCTTCATAGTCCAGAGTCCGCCAATGGTGATCGCTCGCTATCCGGACAGCCCCTAATCCAGACTCCTTCAAGAGTCTCTAACCAGGCTTCAATGACGATGAATCCGCGCCAAGATATTGTCTTCAGCATTGCAAGGCGGGTTCCTCCTCCGAATACTTTATGGAAGATTTTGAACACAAGGATAGTGTCCGGCTCTACAAAACAAGTACCACATACCACCGTAGAGAGAATAACCTTTGCACAGATTTGTCGACGATTCCGCGGGGTGACATCACACCACGCCGTGCCTTTATACTAATCGCTTTACTGCTCCACCTCGCCGCTTAGCGAGGCGGTTTCCTTGGCACGCCTTATCGTGGCGGAGATCGTGCCCCTTATTCCGGGATTCCCATCAATACGGGCATGGGTAACCCAACCGCGCCATTGATTACGGCACTTGGGAGATAAGCGAGTTTTACTAGGCTGGCGGGGGACGCATAGCTTCATCCGCCCATATAAGGATAAGGATCCACATTTACACTACGCCTTCTTCCTCCTTTGCTCATCCATTTCACAAGACTGAGCTCCAGCGCCAAGTCCGCACATCCCACCTCAACCTTTTCCAACCATGTCCGGAGCGGAGGCAAGTGGATGGCCTCCTCCGCCACAGTAGGGGCACATCAAAAGCTGCGAAAAGCCGGATACCTGTCCGCGACATCGCTGCTGCCCCCCAACAAGGCAGCTCATCCCCACCCCTGTGCCCCATGAGAGGGTGGTGTTCTCCCCACTTCCTCCGCGGACTAGGGTTTCCACTTCACCCATTCGTCCGGGGCTCATGTTCTACTACGCCTAGATTTCCAATGAACTAGCCCCAATTTCATCCTCAACATCTCGGCGCTTATCGTCAGGTGCGTAGGCCTTCCTTCGCATCCAGCCCCACTTCGCTTATGGCTGAAGACCTTCAATGTCAAGTCAAGGTAGTGGGCGGCCGCCAAGCCGGAGTGCGGAGGAGCCATGTCAGGTGATGGCCAACGCCCCATGGCTCGAGGGCTCCTTTGTGGAGACCATAAAGGTGGCAATCAGGGTGGTTCTACATCACCGAGCTGCGTGACTCTCAATGGGCGGCGCCCCGACTCCGATCCGGCTTCCCCACACGGCTCACATCATGGAAAGAGACGGGCCCGACGGGGTGATTCGAAGAGCTGTCCGACTCCAAACTCAAGGCCCAAAACCTGGTGGACAAGAATCTCAAGCTTGTCAATGTAATCCAGTGATGCTCATCCGCCGGATTCTCCCATGCCAAGAACGGCCTTCAATTTGTGGAGTTTGATCCGCACAACACCGAACCTTGAGCCGCTCTTCGACACTACATACGAAGATGCCCGGAAGGTGTTGTTCAAGGGCGCCAAGCTCCCGTGATTCGCTACCAAAGATCACGGATTCAGCTCGCAGCGCCAAGCCAGCGAGGTAAGTTATTTTACCCTTTATGGGACTCTTTTTCATAGTTCCGACTCTATGCGGATCTAAAACTCCTAACTCTTGACAGTTCGGTTGAAGACGTCCGGACAGATCAACCGTCCACCCCATTGCCGTAAGATCCAGTGGACGCCTGATTGACGGATGCTGGCCCGCACCTCACGGTGCCGAGAAGAAGGCTAAGAGGTAGGCGACGGAACTCAAGGAGCTCCCAGCGCCAAAAGTTATCGACTCATCGTCCGATGACTCGAGGCGGAATCTCCCCGAGGACGAGGAGGAGGAAAAGAAGCTCTTCCCCAATGGGGAGAGAAGAAAGGAAGGCCGCCTGATCGGGGAGGCCAGAGGGTCCAAGAAAGGAAGGACCCTTCCTCCGGACTTCTCCACCAACACCGATAACGACGAGGAGGAGGGCCACCAAGGGCCAAGCCCTGGCGAGATCGTAAGTGTCCGGCCCGAATAGCTTAGGACTTTTTATTTGTCGCATAGTGTCTTCTAACGCCGAATATAACCATGTAGCCCGCCTAAGGACGAGCTCGCCCCTTCGTCGAGCGGCTCCCTGGATTCGTCGGATGTGAATAGCACTTCACTTCCGACCGCCTCCTCTCCTCGTGACGCAGACAGCACCGCGGTGGAGTCCCAAAAGGGGCCCCACCAGGAGGAGGTGGTCCTGGAGGCACCGCAAGGTGACCTCCCGGACTACGGGCGCAAAGGGGGGAAACCCCAGAGGGCTTAAGTCCGGCTCTGTGGAGTACTCCGTACCGGAACCTTTAGTGGTTCCGAAGTCCGGCAAGCGGCCCCTTTGTAAGAAGGGCAGGATGTGACGTCGGTGACCTCCGTCCATCCGGAGGCAGCGGATAGCTTGCTGGAGGCGCTTAACGGCGCCTCCATCGACGAGGAGCACCGCACTGTTATGAGTGTGGTGATCAAGAAAGTTCAGTCCGCCAAGAGCTGGCTGATCAAGCCTGCACTCAGCCTTCTAACGGCTTTGAGGTAAGTTTAGAATATGTAAAAATATTACCGCAGATAGACAATAGCCTCGATGCTTAATTCGTGTTCGTAAAGAAAACCGGACTGAGGATCTAAAAGATATACGCAGGAGTCTAACATAAGTATGACAATATGGGAATTCAGGCAGGTTGCCGACCGCCAAGACCGACTACGGAGGTCAATGCATTGAAGCAGAGCCTCGAGCTGTCCGAGAACGAGCTCGGCCTTGCCAAGAAGCAGCTCGAGGACAAGGAAGGTAAGTAATACCTTCTTAAAGTAATACCTTATAGAAAGGATTTGCTGCAAAATGACAGACTAACGTGGGTATTGTAGGGGCCACGAACGAGGTGGCGACCTGAAGGAAGTGGTGTCCACGGCCAAAGCAAAGCGTCATGAGCACACCGAGCGAGAGAAGCAGGAGGCGGGTGGAGGAGGTGCGGCAAGAGCCTGTGCTCGTGGAAAACACGAGAGTTTGAGCGTGACTCAAGACTCGAGAGTTCGAGTCGCCTCGGCTCTTGAGAGTGCCAAAGCCGCCAAGGCCAAGCCCAAAAGCCCTCCAGGAAATTGAATCATTAAAGAAGATAGCGGCGTGGTAAGGCATTCTTTATGCAAAGCAAGCATGTGAGAGTGAATTATCTATTACTTACTCGAACCTGAGCTCTCCAGAGCATTCGCAGATCTGCCCCAGAAGAGCGCCCGATGCTGTCAGCTTTCTACCACGCCGAGGAGGGGAGCTCGACTTAAAAGGTGGACTGGTCTCAGATGTCGAGGTCGACATCCGGTGTTTCGAGCCACCAGCTGAAGCAGCCTGGTCGAGCTCCACAAGCACTACTAGGAAAAGGCCTACTAATGGCACACTGTTTGTTTACTAATGGCGCACTCACCGTGCGCCATTAGTAGCACGCCATTAGATTTTTATTAATGGCGCACCACCGGTGCGCCATTAGTATTGGATACTAATGGCGCACCGGCAAGGCGCCATTAGTATGTAACTCCATGCGCCATTAGTATACTTCCTGGGGCCATATGTAACCATGTGTTTTGTCACACTAATGGCGACTCGCCTTGATGCGCCATTAGTATTCTTTGGCATACTAATGGCACACTCTCCCTTGATGCGCCATTAGTATGAATATTTTAGTTTTTTTTTTTTGCTTTTCTAATTTTTGCACAGGTTACAAAATATATTATTGGACAGAATATAGACAGCAGCAAACAGCAACATCAGATTCATCGAATACAATAGAAGATTAGTCTCCGAATACAATTCATCATATTAGTCTCCGAATTCAAAAGACCAAACAAAGATAAACATTACAAGTCTCAAGACCGCGAGTATCGAAGTTTGTCTTCACATTACAAGTCGATATCGATCATCTAAACTACCATCACATAAAAGAGAGTTAGGTCATCACGATGAGCATCATCGCGATCAAACCTGGTCTTCATCCGTTCCTCCAACGCCCCTCCTCTCTCCCGCTAGATAGAGGGCATATTCAGATTCGCCTCCGCCTAGAGGTGTACCTTTGTAATCTGTATCGCTGAACGATGAACCTGTCTCCGACACTCCTCCTAGTCGTCAGAGACTGGGAACCTTACCCTTGTACACTATATACGACGGCATCTCTATGCACAAGCCAAACAAGAGACAATACATAAGCAATATGTAAGTATGCAGCAAAAGGATCGAAGAGAAAAGCAAGACATTAATAGCACGATTCATGGTCCTACTAATAAATAGCATCGACACATCTAAGTTGAACGACTGTCCAAACCAAAGAGACATACTAATTCATTAATGTTTAATTACAACATGAGCTAATCAATGTTTCGTAACTACACATCACTACTTTCGACTCGACCATCGGACAGAGCGGATGAAGCAGCCGCCCGTCGTGATGGTCATGAAATCGCGGTCGTTGTCACCCTGCATTTGTAGCGCTTTCATCTATCTCACCGTTGGACGGTTGATATCTCGAGGAAGAACTGCCCCGAGGTATGAAGGACATCTTGATGGATGATGTCCACAAACTCCGATCGATGCGAAGAATTTTGTCCGAGGTCCGGCCCGGACTGCCGACAAGCTCGCGCCCAATCTTTTGAGATTATCTGGCAGCAGGTTGATGATGGTCCTCATAATCGCAAAGATGTGATGGAGGGCGAGTAGGCATCCTTCCGACCGCCAGCGGCTGGTTGACACAAGTAACTTCAGATTGTGTGAGAACATGTGCTTGCCGATTTATTTAACTGCCCGGTGAAGGTGCTTCCAGATTTGGCGAGCCGGGAGAACATCATCAAGAACTTTCTTGACATTTGTGTAGTCTATCTTGGAGTTACGGTTCGGTCTAAATACGGGCCATGGAATATTTCGGCTTAAGAGGATGAGTGTGCAATGTGTCACCGCACGTAACACGGAATGTTAGAAAAAAGAACGATCAAAATCTAAGAAATCATATGTTACGGGCGGTTAAGGGATGACTTACTCGGAAAGTAAGCCACAAGGAAGTTATCCTTATCTGGTTTGCTAGAATGACGCCTTCGAGGTGTGAACTCGCAACTTGGCGGTCCCGCCGCTGTTCAAGTGCTTGGAACGCATGTAGAAGGGGTCGACTATCACGATGTCCGGGTCTTGTTCTAATGATCCGCATTCCATACTCAAATAAAACAGCCGAACGAAGGTGTAGTGCAGCGGATGAAGGTTAAACATAGCAAAGATGTCATCAAACCACAGGATGATCAGATCCCCGGCGTCGCCATCCACAAAGCTCCTTGCCCTCCGCACCTTGGCCACGAAAACCGGTATGCCACATCATTCTCTCTCGACGCCGCTTCTCCAAAGAAAGAACACCGCGCGCAGACTCAGATAGCACCGTTGCAGATTCAGCATATTTGGCGGTAGCATCGCCTACCCGCCACATGCACCCTCCTCGAGATATCCTTAGGTGAAGGTGGCCCGCCCCGAGCACGGATCGAACTCGGTGCCGCTGGCTCGCACCGGCGCCTTGTTAGTCTTTCGCTTCGCCCTTCTTCTTGATCTCCTGTAATGGGACCGAAGTTCTGCTCACGCACCGCTTTGAGCGTTGGGCTGATAATATTTCGCACTCAGCTATCTCGAGGCTCGTGAAGGCGGAGCGGAGGACGCTCTCGAGAATCAACGCCGCATTTACGCTTATTGCAATTGATTTCTCCGCCGCATCAGCCAGATTGCGGTCGCCTTGGTTGGGTTCTTGAGAAAGAGGCCCGCAGAACTCATCACGCATTCCATGTTCGCAAAGTACTTATCGACTTTTGGTAAATGTACCGCCGCCGTTGTCGCCGCCGTCCGGATCCTTTGCCATAGAGGGCTGTCCGGATCCTGCTCCATAGGGATGTCCGGCATAGGGATGTCGGCAGGTCCGGTAGCGCGGCGGCGTTTTTGCCATGGCTTGGCGCCGCACGATCGGGCGGTCTTGTCTGGGGGTGGTGTCCCCGCCTCAAACGAACCGCTCTTCGCCAAAGCAGCGCCAGTTTACGCAGCGCCGAGGGTCATCTCATCTTCTTCGCCAGCCCCAGCCGGTCGAACCGAGGTAACAGCTCGTCGCAGCTCGGCAGCACCAACCACTTCAACCCTATACACTGTGGGTGGCATTGATTACCGTGGAACATGCGGTTGCTCGTTGAACGATTCTGCCTTGGCGACATCGACCAACTCGGCGCCCACGGCGCGTAAGAGTGCAAGGAACGCCGGTGGTGCCTCGCGAAACATGTATGTGGCGTATAGGGATGCCCACCAAAGGCAAGGAGATGAAGTCATGGCCGAGAGGCTTAGTTACCGGATGCCGCCGAGCTCAAGCACGTCGAGGCACCGCCAACGGCGGCGCGTAATCGACGGCGGGGAGCTTGTGGCGAGGTGTCGCCCGGCGACGCCCGGTGCATTAAGCTCCAATGCCGCGCCGGCGCCGGAGACACGAATACCACCGCCGAGACACCAATGGCGCCGCCGCCGAGACACCAATGGCGCCGCCACGGAGACACCAATGGCGCCACGGAGACACCAATGGTGCCGCACGCTGCACGAAGTTGTTGGCCGTGAAGCCGGGAACCGGGAGGCCTTGGTCGCCCGCAATCCACGCCGCCAGCCCATGAATCAACGTAGGCACTATGGCTTTGAGCTTCGCTCCCGCTTGTTGTTCCACTTGTCTTGGACAAGCTCCGGATTCCACGCCACTTGTGCCTTGAGTGCTTCAACCTCGCGCTCCGCTTTCCGAGCTGGCCTTTTTCTCCTTCCGCACACCAGCCGTATAGTATGACCCCATTTTGTGGACAAGTTTTGCCGCCACACGACCAGCCGACGCCGGCTTAGTGAGCTTATCCTTGCTTTTCATTATGTTCAACGCCTCATTTAAAGGGGCATCGAAAGGAGCTCGAGACGACCCCTGCCATCGCTTTCAGCTTCCTACGAAAGGAACGTGAACCATTTAGAAATATTGGGGATTAATTAGAGTGCAACCATATGGAGCTAATTGCTGGAGGTGTATTCCTTACTGTAACAAGCTCAAGCGCTCTGGTCTTCGGATCCGTGGTAAGCTCCTTTGTTATCATCCTCCTTGTACCGGCCCTCACATAGTTCCCGGTCCGCTTGTTACCGCTGTATTTAAGCGGGCGGCAGGTTTTGCTCGGCACGCCCGCTGGCCCTCCTTGTCTCATATAGGCTCCGCCACTCAGAATCACGGACCGAAGTTTGTGTTCCCTAAGTTCAACTCCCGCATTTCTTTCCCCATCGACTTGATTCGAGGTTGCATCGGTCGAGCACTTGATCTTGAACTCCTTGTACTCATCTTCGCCATCAAAGGATATTTCGCTTTGATCTTCTTATAACTATCACCTTTATCAATCATTTTCTTCACCGCGCTTCTCCAAGTAGACAGGCTGTGCTCATCTTCGTGAGGGCGGCACTGTTCACTTTATTCCCTAAGAGGCGGTGTTTTCAAATTCGGCGGGAACTTGTATCGCTCAGGCAGCTTCGTGAAGAGGAGGTTGCGAAATTCCTCGGTCCTTATGCCTAAGGTTCTCGGTGTTGATCGAGACGGTGCTCGGAGAATGCACCCGAGCTGAACCGAAAACCCTTGACTATATGTTTGGGTCTGGATTCCTGGCCGGAGTCCACTTGAGTGAATTCCTCCTTGACGGCAAGCGGAGCGATTCGACGCCGGTCCTTCCTTTGCTTCTTCGATTGGCTGCCATCTTGTGTGCGCCGCCATCATCGGGGTGGCATCCTCGGCGGCACCATCAATGGTGTCATCCCCGACGCCACTAGGGGGTGTAATCAGGATCGTGTCTTCCACAAGGCGCCCTCATAGCGTGAGGTTGTTCCTCCATCTCCGGGACAGCTCCAGAATTGCTTGTCGCCTCAACCACCGCCTCATCGTAGGGCCATGTTTTCTCTAAATAGGAAAAAGTTTGGTCAAAAGTTGGTTATTGTCAAGGAACAAGATCATGGTCTCATCATTTAGGGTTTGTCGACACCGAGGCACCCTAAAAGCCTAAGCTTTCATCATTTAGGGTTTGTCGACGCCGAGGCACCCTAAAAGCCTAAGCGCACATCATTTAGGTTCTCATCGACACCGAGGCATCCGGGCAGCCAAGTTAAGTTTTCATCATTTAGGGTTTATTCGATGCCGAGGCACCCTAGGTTGGGCCTCAATCACTTGGCACTAATCACTTGGCTCTATTGCCACCTATGTTGGGTTTATCATCTAGGGTTTATCGATGCTAAGGAGAATTCTAAGTTGGGCCTAATCACTTGGCTCTATTGCCACCTATGGTTTAATGCAGCAAGAATGGCGGGGCAGTTGATCCTACTTAACTAAGTACTAAGATACCCCGGCCCATGCATTAGTCGCAAGTACCCCATATGACCTTTGCTGAAAATAGGACATATGGAGTACCCGAATTTGCCGGAACGGAAGTTAATCAACATTCCGGCAAACTCAAGGGCCACTCGGGGTACCTGCAAATTCATCACGACACGATGGTCGGAGACATGACCTTTGCAAAATGGTCGGAGACACGATGGTCTTTCTCAATGTGATCAATTGATGGATCAACACATAAAACATGTCCAATAAGTATGATTTATAGAGTCAACATCAAGATGAATATATATAAAGTTTTTCTTCATCAGCCGTGCCCATGCAAGTAACTCGCATCCAAAGAACTATTTCTCGCTACTCAGAATTAACTACACTCAGATTTATAGATTCATTTCAGATGAGATCAGATTGAGCTCCAACTATAGCTGCAATTGAGGGATCCATGAGCCATCATGCCAGCCAGCCAGAAATAAACTTTACTTTCCAAAGGAAATAAAATACAATGCATACATACATACTTAAGGTAGATAGATAGATAGATAGATGAGCATGTTCAGTTTACAAGAATGAATATAAACAAGCAAAGAATGCATGCATGCATATCAAAAGTTGGCATCTACAGCCATCGCCATCGCTTGCCTCTCGCTGCTATTGAATATTTATAATTACCTGAAATTGTTCCTTTCACTACAAGTAAATGCAACTTTTCCATTAATTAAAACTAAATTGTTCTTCATGATATTCTCTTCATCTACCCTCGAGTATTTCTAACTTGAAAATCTCGTGAACTGCCTGATGACCCACCGGCAAAGACAAGCTCTTCTTTTCTTACATTTGCTTGTTCTGCACTTTTTCTCGTTAATCGATTAAACATGCAAAGGAGTAGTGTATTGCAAAGGCATGCAAGGGAGTAGAGCAGAGAATTTGCAAAGAACTATATTATCACCGGAGTAAATTGCAGAGTGCAAGTTTCAAGAGACGTAGAATATCCCTACAAAGAGTGCCCTCCAATAGTTGTTCTTGCTTGCAGTAGTTTTAGGAGTACTGCAATTTTGCAAGTTTAAAGTAAAACATTTCAGCTTAATGCAAGTACTCCTCTTGCTCTCTACTTTCTCTCTCTCTTCTTTAGTTAATTAACTGAATTTTACTAATGTTGTTGTTAACTGAATTTTAGTAGTTAAACACATTATAACTTGAGTGTAACTCAGACAAGTTAAACTTAAGCTAGAAGATACAAGTTGAACACACACCATGCAGTTTTTATAATATTATCGTAAAAAATATCTTCAAGTAACTCAGACAAGAAAAATTCCACCGTAATAGGACTAGCATTTAAGAGTAATTTCTCCACCAAACAAAGTTCAAACAAAACCCGACAAATGCCTTTTTGATTAAGAGCCAAGTCACAACACTCTTTGAAGTTCAAACAAAAACTGACAACACTTGTTTGATCTGTCTCTCCAAGAAAGAGCCAAGTCAGCCTCACCCAACTAGGGAAACATCGCTAGACCACTAGCAATTGGGAATACACAACTGGGCTAGGTTTGTGCTCTAGCTAGGCAGAAAACAGAGCATATAGAGGCATTGCCCGCCTCGCTGCAAGTGGGGATCTGAGCAGGATTATCACAATTAGATCACTAATTTGCTGGAATCTTATTTACAATTTTCTTCAAACTAGTTACCACTCACTAGTACAATGTTTTCTAAACTGGTTGCCATCATCTCCTTTTTATCATTTTGGTTATGTGAAATTAGTTGTAGTGAGTGGCCAAGCAACCACTAGCAATTTGTTCATAACAATTACCGTAGTTTTACCTCGTAAGCCCCCTCTTCCGCAACCTAGTAAAAAATTATACTACACAGAAGCATCTGCTTTCATCTATCTCAGATAAAGGTTTAGCATTTGGCTGAATTGACTAAACGAGAAACGGGAAAACTAACAACTCAAACAGCAAATGTCATATATATGTTGGAAATTGCAAAGTGATAACTGATCGGCGTGGTTCCATTTTTCGCTGGTATTTACAAACTAATTCTCTTCGCTTTCTTGGGGAAAAGTTGCTTTTTGCTTAACTACTAGCAAAATCATTGTGCATTGTTTTTGTAATATTGTATCGCTTGTTTAAATGCTTGTGCCATCATGGCCCTAACTATACCTAAGAATGATGCCACCGCTGCTCGCACTATCGTTGATTGAAATACTACAGCCGGAATCAACAGGATTATTGCTGATTTGCTGGACAAATAGAGTGTTTGGTAGAAGGAAGAGGGAGAGGAGGCGGAGCTCACTGGGAGGCGCAAGGAGGCCTCATGACAGCTTAGTAGCAACAGAGGTGGTCAAGTTGAGGAAGACAACGGCACCCGAGGAAGAAGAGGTGGAGGGGGGTGGAGGGGTCGAGCGCTGTCACGCCTCTAGTTCCGCCGCTCGCTGCCGGTGTTGAAGCAGATTCTGCCCGCCGCTTGCCTGCCGCCGCCTTGCACGGTGGAGCTCGAGGGCTGGGAAGGCGAGGGAGGGGTGGGTGGGTGCGGTGAAGGCGAGGGAGGTGGATTGGGAGCGACGGCGATGGGGGGTAGGGCAGGGCTGACTGGGGCGGCGAGGGAGACGGAGGCGCGGGGCGGGGCGGCGTGGGTCGGGCAGCGCAGTGGATCTGTGGCGAGGAGAGAGGGTCAAGGATCCGCGAGAGGAGGAGGATAGCTAGGAGGGAGTTCTAATGGCGCACTGGCCCGCCAGGCGCCATACAGTATGATTATTCTAATGGCGCACTCCCTCGGTGCGCCATTAGAATTTTGTTTTAATCTAGCCCACTAACCATATCTACAACCTAACCCTATCTACAATGTAACCCACCCACTAGCCCGACCGGTCAAGACGCAAAGCACACACACCAGAGGTCCCGGGTCTGATTCCTGTGCTCCCCAATATTTTTTATGCATTTTAAATGTTCTTTTTATATTTATTTGTGTTTTAATATGTTCAAACTTGTTTAAATCATAACAGTAATATTTTTTATAAAAACAGTAATAATTTTTTAAAAATATGTTCAAATTTCTTACTTGAAAATATCATCGGCGCTGTGGTGGAGCGGGAGGGGTGGGATCGAGATCGAGATGGAGGGGAATCGAGATCGAGATGGAGGGGATCGAGATCAAGTGTCCTCATGAATTAAAAAGTGCCCATGAAATTTAAAATATTCATGATATCAAAAGTGCCCATGAAATACAATCGAGAAATGAAGACTATGATTTAAATACAATCGATCTTAGCTAGCTATCTGCTCACAATCTTCTTGCCCATCTTTTTCGCAAATGGAGTTCTTCCGTGGAACGGACGCCCTTAGGTAGGGTGGTCCTGCTTCTTCTTATGGTGTGTGCTGCTACTTCATCGCCGCCGCCATGTTCGATCTTCGGTCGCCAGATTTGTCAAGTCTTGCTCATTGGCTACTCCATCCATTCCGATGATCTTCCTTTTGCTCTCCTCACGGCCAACACGACCGGGCTTTGTGGGTCGGTAATGAAGAAGCATTGGTCCACTTGGGAAGCCAGCATCTATGGCTCATTTTTGCGGTGACGCTTATACCGCGGTCTTGGATTTGGCTTCGTATAACCATGGTGGTGAAATATCGGCCTTCTTTAGGACGCCTTGGCCCATCCGACACGGAACATCGCACCTTCTCCAGCAGAACTCAGCTCCCAGATCTCCTCGATCCTTCCGTAGTATCTGTCCTTGTCCTTACCGTGTAGGATTCCATCACTACCCCGGAGTTCGATAACCATCGCCTTCATGTCCTTGTCCTCGTGTAGAATGTGTAGCCATGATATCGTGACGCCTCATAGGTCATCAGGTTGTGTTCGCGCCTGTGACAAGGCGTAATATGAGTTGTTCTTCCGCTGAAGAATCTTCATGTAAAGGGTACGATGTAAGCTTCGCTTGAACCAACGCGTGAAACATGAGTTGTGCTCTTTGAGTATATCTCCGTCCCGCCCTCCGCTGGCCCTTGGCCATTGTACGCCTTCTCAATAAAGGTTTTGTGCTCTACCACCCAAGGATCGACCACGCCTATGTGTTGTAGCGCGACTAGGTTTGCTCTTTCAAAGTCGGCGAAGTCGACCGTAGTCGACATGCATTTCGCTGGAGACCTCACGGTGACCCCATCCAATGAGCCCGCCGAGGTGCCCGCTGACGGGTAGACCAACGGGTTCTCGATGCTCAGATAATTCGGCAGAGGAGATGCACTCTTCGGTCGTAAAGCCCCTCGCTATACTTCCTCTCGACGTGACATGTTCGAACATATCCTTTGATGACACCATTCATCCTTTCGAACGGCATCATGCTGTGCAGGAACGCCGCCCGAAGTTGGATGATATCCTCCACGATATGGACCAGCAGATGCACCATAACGTCAAGAATGCGGGCGGAAGTACATCTCAAGCTCGCATAGTATCACCACGATCTCTTCCTGTAGCCTTTTGAGTTGCCTCACGCCAATCGACTTCCGAGAGATGACGTCAAAAAGTTGCATAGGCTAAATAGCATTTCACGGACGCGGCGGCCCATGATCCCAATGGATTGCAATCGAAGTATTCGCACATCAAGACGTGATACCGTGAGACTTCATCCCGCTGAACTTCGCTTCACTGGGTCTAGGTATCGCTTATCTTCCCCACAGAATCAGAAGGAAGTTTTACTCCTAGGAGGCAGGTGAAAACTGCTCGATCTCCTCCGACTTAGAGTGAAGCACGCTGGAGGGTAGTCATTTCCGCTTCTTGGCCTTTTGCCTTTGGCGACGATTTCTTCGTGGTCCTGCGTCATTCATCATCATCATCATCATCATCATTAGCGTGAAGCTCCCGCCCGATGCCCATTGATTTCAAGTCTGCCTTGCTTTCAGCCCATCTTTGGTCCTCTCTCGCATGTTGAGCAGGTACCAAGCAGACTCTCGACACGCTCTTCGTGATATGCATGACATCAAGGCTGTGAGGCACACGATGGATCTTCCAAGACGGCAAGTCCCGTAAAACAGACCTCGCTTTCCATACCTTCAGCAGCGGCTCCGCGCTTTCGCTTTTTTTTCCCGGCTCGCGCCTTTTTGCTTCTTTTCCGCAATGGGCAGTCTTTCCAATTTTTCAACAGCTCGCCTATTTCTCGCCGCCTCGACATCGGGCGCTGGTCTCGGTTTCACCATCGAACAGATCCTTGCGCTTCTCCACGGGTCATCGCCGCTGGCCACCTTCGATGTCCCATGAACACGGTTTCAAGACCCGGATCTCTATCTAGCTGGCGATACGCCAGTCATCCATGCACCTTACGATCCGTAAAATTCGTGGACTACCCGCCCGCGAGATATCCGTGAATCGAGATAGTCGTGGCGTCGCCGGAGCAAGGCGGCTCTCATAGGGAAATATTCTTTCTCTCAAGGGCCCCACGATTGGCTGGCGCTTTCCACAGATGTCTAGCTCCTCCTTCAGCAGCCCCAGATACAGATTGATGTCGCTCCTCGTTGTTTCGCCCTTCAATTAGCATACTCATGTGAATGTACTTCCTCTTCATGCACAACCAGGGGAAGGTTGTACATCCACACAAACACAGGCCAGGTGCTATGTGTGCTTCTCTCGCTGCCAAACAGATTGACTCCATCGATGCTCTCGCCCAAGACGATGTTCCTTGGATCCTTCCCAAATTCTCGGTATTCAAGTTCAACGCTGCCACTAGCTCGCATCCTTAGGGTGACTCAGATCTTGTCTTTTTATTTATCTCCGGATCATTTCCGCCATCTTTCGCTTTTCTCCTCCTATCCGCTGCGCAACGCAGGAGCTTTGCTACCTTAGGGTCCGCTAAATACCGCTGCAGACGAGGAGTGATCGAAAGTACCACACCGATTTTCGAGGAGCCATCCTCTTCTTGTATCGAGTGACGCCAAGACACCGGACATATGGTAGACTCGCTGCTCGCCCCGATAAATGATGCAATTGTTCATGCACACATGGTATTTCACGCGGTAAATCCAAAGGACACACGATTTTCTTCGCCTCGAAACTGGTCGGGCACTTGTTCCCTTGGGAAGACGCTCGCGCTGTAATGACATGTTCTCGTCCGGCACGCGCCGGTCATTTTGTGTTTTACCTTCATCTCCGTGAGCCATGAGCGCTATTTTCAGGTGGGTATCCTCGGCCTGCATCCTTCATACAATGGAGTAACCGCGCTCATCTCCGGGGCTGATCCAGCTTGCCTTTTCTCGGCAGCAACTCTTATGTTATCCGTCCGCTATGGAAGCTCTTGAATATGAGGGTCCCTGCACCCAGCCTCCATCATCGCTCCGCTCCCGCATCTTCATCTTCATGATCATGCCCTTCGCCTTGATCTTCCTCATCATCATGTACGACATCTTCTACATGATGATTGTGTACATCATCACCGCCGTGATCATGTCCTCGAGATTCTTCGCCTTCTCGCCGCCCGCCAGGTGGTTGTCTTGTTGCCCTTCCTCATTTCTTGACCGTCCCCATGGACGCACTTCATAGTCATCTTCATCACCTTGCCACCGATAGCCATCCATGAAACCACGCAAGAGCAGGTGGTCCCGCACTCGCCCGAATCGGGTCCGCAATAAGGCTCTTCAGCTTGCATCTTCGACACGGACATCTTATCTCCGCCTCGCTCTTTTGAAGCATCTCAGCCTTCAAGGAGCTCAAAACCTATTCACGATGCCTTCGTCATCGTATGGACTATGGTCGTCAATGGGTAGAGCAAAACGATATTTTAGAACCAAGAAATTTTTTGCATGACCTTCCTAAAAATAGACTAAAGATGCATAGTGCCAAAATTCGCCTAAACGGAAATGAATCAACATTCCGCAAAATATTGGCAACTATCGATTTCAAATACCGCACTGCAAACACAAACATATATGCAACACCACAAACACAAGCAACACCACAAACATACATAGATCTAGCTAGGCCACAAAGTGCATGTGCATGTTGTTGGAGCAAGCTAGGGAGAAAAAGTAGATCTACATCATGAAGATAGCTTTCCTTACTTACCTATCAAAAAGGTAATTTCACCACTTAATTTTGATGAAAATATGGTGGAAATGAGGTGAGGAGGAGGAGGCAGCCGAGACAAGCTTGGAGGAGGAGGTGGAGAGAATGAAGTGGGGAAAGTGAGGGTAGGTGGGCTGTCCAAAATATCTTGTTGGTCCTAGAAACATAATGGCGACCACCACAAAATGCGCCTATTAGTAACTCCTGAAGTTATTAATGGCGCACTGCAGTGGTGCGCCATTAGTACTTTTTGCAAAAAATTAAAAATAGATAGATTCTAATGGCATCGTGAAAAGTGTGCCATTAGTAGTTTACACTAATAATGGCGCACTTTGGCATAGTGCGCCACTAGTAGGTTTGCAAAAAAGTAAAAAAATATATACTAATGGCGCAGAGCAAGATCGTTTTGGTCGCAGGCGCCATTACTAGTTCTAACTAGTAATGGCGCACTTTGCCGACCTGCGCCATTAGTTTGTATGGAAAAATGGGAAAAAATCAATAGTAGTGGCGCAGCGTGAGCACGGTGCGCCATTAGTGTCTTAAAAAATCAATAGTAGTGGCGCAGCGTGAGCACGGTGCGCCATTAGTGTTTTTCCACACTAATGGCATGACGAGCAACCAAAGCGCCATTAGTATAGTAGTGGTGCACTATTTACTTGGTGCGCCATTAGAATCAGTCCTATCTATAGCCCTTTTCCTAGTAGTGAAGGTCGCCGAACAGGCCATGAAGGGCCTCTAATTCGGTCAGTGGCTCAAGGAAGCCATGCATGGAGCTACTGGCTAGTACGGCGATCGGTGGACGCTTGTCCATGGATTAAAGTCACTCAAGCGCCTGTCTGCATTGAAGGTGCTCGTTGCCCTTGCCGCAAGTAAAGTGCACGGGCAAGATGGATGCCGAGAAGCTTGTGATGACGGGCCACCGGGCAAGGAGCATCGCAAGCCCAAAATGTACTATGAGGGCGCCCTCAAGGGTGCCCGCTTTATAGCGGTGAATGCTCCAAAGATGTAATTTTTGAATAGACTCGATTTGTTATCCTCAGACGCTGAAAACTTGTTCATATGCGCTAAGCAACGCTTAGAATTTAAAATATTACCTTCTATGCGGCCGCTTATCAAATTTGAGAGATGGCAAGTCATTGGCTTCAGCCCCATGCCACGAAAGTGCTGGGTGTTCGATAAACTTGAGCGCCTTGTTCCCATTCTGGGTCCTTCGAGGAGGCGCCAACGAACGTAACAAGGCAACCGGACTATAGTGCTTGAACACTCTCACTTAGCCATAGAATTCTATAATTTTAAATTTCGCGAAGCTCCCTAGTATTCGAAGACCGAAGTTCGGGCGCTATCCATGCATTGGCCGGACAATGCCGCCTCGCCTAAGCGCATAAGTCTATAGGGACCCAAAACCTCTCGAACAGCGATCGCTCTCGCCTCTATCATGACGGTCAGTTTTTATTTTTCCACCGAGGTGCTCAACCCAGCTCAACCTGGGCACAATCGCAGTGGTTCTCCCAAGCTACTTTTAGCCGATATAACGGAACGTAAGGTACCAAAACATGGGAGCGGGCAAACCCAACTATTGACCCAAGACATGATTCGAGCCGATGCATATAATGCTATAAGTTCGGGTGCCGACTTCAGAAAGTGTTCGGACTTATCACACCATATCTTTGGGGTACTTAAGCCCTGTGTATTGGCCGCACTAAAGTGTACGGGTGCAACATGTCATGAATGAACATATATAGATAAAGAAAGGAGTGCAATAATAGGCAAAAGCTATGTATTGTTTATTCAAAAGGTACCGCAATGAAAGCGTAACGATACAAATATTGCGATAAGCAAGGGATGGGATTATTTGACATGTCCTCTCCAGGGTAAGCTATGGATGGTATGTAAAACAGGTATAATGCTCGAGTAGAGACCACCGACACTGACGAGCTTTCTCGCTTCCCGGCTGTTGCATCGTGAGTTCGACAATTTAGAGCCGGACAGGCTTCAAAAACGTAAGTCCCGAAAGTAAGAGAAAAGAAGAAAGAAAAAGAATGACACAATCGGGAGCCCCCGTGCAGTTGAGCCGCATTCTGGCGTGCTATGGTCGTGCCCTCCCTTATGCCCATGGTATCTCCAGAGCGAGTTATGTACGCAGTAGTGCTGGCTTCAAATTTTGCGAGGGCTGGGTTAGCCGGATTGTTACGCTGCGTTTGGATCGTGCCAGCGGTCTTGTTGTAGATTACTCCGGCGCAGCTTGACGTGTGTCCGGACGCTTAGTAGCCGGACTCGAGAATTGCTGTGAGAGGTTGCTTTGCACCTCCGCCGCGAGGGTCAGCCGCATGCTCCTCCGCTCGAGAGAGCGCTCGTGTTTCCATTGACCATGATTACCCTCGAGGGCCTAGCATCTTGAGCTTGTGGTATATGAAAGCGGCACCGCATTGAACTTTGCAAATGCGGTTCGCCCAAGCAAGGCGTGATAGCCATTATGAACGGGACTATGTCAAGATTAACTCTTCGCTTCGAAGTTATCCGGATTCAAGACCACTTCGAGTGTAATCGAGCTGTATAATTGGCCTCTACATTCGTATGACGCCTTTAAAGGTCGCCTTTGTGGGTTTAACTTTGAGGGTCTATGCCCATTTTGGCGATCAGATCCCCGATAGAGCAGGTTCGGTTGCTACCGCCCATCCCGACTCTAGTGAGGTGAAATCCACGATGATTGGGTCAAGAACCACGCGCGAATCCGCCGTGGCGGATGCTAGTGGGTCGCCTTCGATCAAAGGTGATCGGGCAGGAGGACCATGGGTTGAACTTTGGGGCGATCGCTCCATCGCATATACGCCCCTTAGTGCACGCTTCGCTCCCTTTAGGTATGTGGGTTGCGATTTCATGTTCACTTGTGGGGAAGCCTTCTATCCTCTATTGTTCGGGCGGCCGGCCTCCTCGCCATCGCTTATGTAGCCCTTGTCATTGAGTTCGCATTTAACTTGCTGCCTGTTTGAAGACCCAACAATCCCTGTTGGTGTGGTTGGATGGTTTTTCGTGCCATGTATTTGGCACGAGCGATCGAGTATTCGGTCCAGATTGCACGGGCCTCGAGTATTTTTTTGAATGGCTTTTTCCACTGACCGGTTTAGAGCTCGAATCCGCATTGACTGCCATATCTTCAGCATTATCGCCGCACGCGGCGCTTTGTGCTTGTTGCGACGCGACCTGCCATTGCTGTCCTTGGTATCCGAACTACCAGTGGTTTTTGGTCAAGTTGTTACTAAGCCAGCTAGCCAGTTGTCCTCTTCCCGCAAAAGCGGTCATGAGAGTTGTGAGGGCTGCCATGGATTTCGCTTCTCCCGTCCTAGGTGCCGCAAGCCACCATCGCTGGATGTTATGTTTGAAGGCTGCAAGGGCCTCGATCCGGACAAACAACGATTTGATTTTTCTTGGTTAGGAACCGTGTCCGTAATTGTCCGGCCGATTCTTCCGCTGCTGAATTATGTGGCTGAGGTCATCGGGCGCTGCCTCGTGGTTGAAACATATGTGCCCCGGAAGTTATCAAGGAATGGAGCTTCCTGTGTCCTCCCAACAACCAATTGATTCGCGCGGCAAGCTGTTAAGCCAATGCCGAGCTGGTCCTTTAAGCTTGAGTGGGAGGTATTTGATGGTGTAGATCATCACCAAGGGCCATGTGGATATGGAGGAGGTAGTCCTCGATCCAAACCGCAGGATCTGTTGTGCCATTGTATGATTCGATGTTTATGGGTTTGAAACCCTCGGGATTTGATGATCCATCACTTCGTCGGTGAAGCATAGTGGGGTGTGCGCGCTCAGATTGAGCTATATCATGACGCAGCTCAAATGAGCTTTGTTCATCGTGTTCGCCCGCCGGAATTGCTGTACCCGCGTGACGGTTATCGTCACAAGGTCGTGGGCACCCACGCGATCCGTAGATCGATCTTGTTTGCCTTGCCTTGTCCTTCAATATGTCTCGCAGGTCCGCGCGATTTCGCGTTTTGGTACTTTCCCAGCGACGCCGGGGTGCGGCCTGAATGGAGGGTCTAGAGGCCTCTCTGTCACGGTCACGGGGTGGCCGGTCGGCCGCATCATGTGCTGGTGATGTAGGTTTGGGTGCTGCTTCCTCTAATTCTTGTAGCAGCCTGCATTTTGGGTATCTCCGGAGGGGCGCTCGAAGTTCGATTTTCGCTGCAAGGACTTCACCCATCTATCGCCTAGCAAGTCTTGGTTAGCTCTAAGTTGCGCTGCTTTTTCTTGAGGCTGCTTGTTGTGGCTATAAGCCTGCGCTTGAAACGCCATGTTCGGCGGGATCCTCGTGCACGCCAAATTCTTCGTCAGCCGAGGATTGCCTCATCTTCGGAGGGAGGCATATAATTATCGCCCTCCACCTCCCTCGTCCGCCTCTATCATGAGGGCTGGCTTCTCCTCCTCCCATGCTGAATCCTCGCCGAGGGGGTTGTCTTCGCACCGTCCGGTGTTATTATCCCATGCCGGAATCACCGCTTTTGCTGGGCGGATGAGCGCGCCACGACGCCGGGCGCTATTGCTGTTTCTTTGAGGTCATCCTCCGATGTTCCATCGCCGCTCCCATCTTTTGGGATGTCCACCATGTATATGTCGATGATGGAGGGCCTTCCAGCGCTCTATAGGCACTGGTTCTTGGTCGCTCCAAAGATCATCATCCATACCGCCGATGTCTTCGGAGTCGAAGTCCACCATGTCGGCTAAATCATCGACAAGTGGCTACAAAGTGGGTGGTGGGTGGGCGTTGAATTTCTTCGTCAGTTCAGATCCAACCTTCCCGACCGTAGTCCGCCAGGCTCTCCCGATAAAGAGAGAGACTTTAGTGACCTGTGGATGTCGCCAAAGGGCGAAAGGCCGAAGATGTCCGCGGCCTGGAACTCCATAACCGCGCCCAATTGATTGGATTGGGGGGCGTGGAGGGTTCGAGTCCGGAGAGGAGTCCGCACCTTGGAGTTACGGCCTCGCAGCGACAGGATGGAGTTCGGCGACCGCCAGA